>AP027110.1:487158-557502 GCA_028142955.1 Pinctada fucata | reverse complement strand
GCATTTCCAATTTTCAGTATATTTATAAAATTTGTTTTCTTTAACCCAAAATTTCCACAAAATACCTGAGTTTGTAAAGTGTACATTTAAATCAAATTCATTCTTGAGTAGGGCCTTTATACTTTCAGAAAATACTTTCAAATCCCACAAACTATGGGGGTCCTCCCCCTCATTCTTGTGATTTGTCCAAAATTGCTTGGTTTTTTTCGTTTTCAAGTTGAATTTTACTAATAACCATATATATGCCCATATGGGGACACCCCACCCCTACACTGACAGTGACGACTTGGACCACCCCCCCCCCCCCCTGGAAAATGTATAGATCGCTTTAATTCATCAAAATATGAGCCATTTTTATTTAGATGTAGCACTCCTTATTTTGTTCCAAACATAGAACATTAGGATAACGAAACTGTGATCTTACTTACTATTTACAAGACAAGTATTACTAAAGCTCTAATCGAACACGCGGTTTTTTTCACATTCATGTAAAATGGTAACATGTGTACCGATCATTTTTAATATAGGATTGTATTTGCTTTATCAACATGTAAGTAAAACCATGCAATGTGCAGTTTTTTATTCTGATATAATTTTAGAAGATTGAGACAATGGACTTGTTAAAAATAAATTTTGAAATTAGGAAATTTTTGTATTTTAGACGTTTAGTAAACAGGTACAATGTACTGCCCCCCTGCGAATTCGAAACCTCACAACGCTTCTTTTTCCCAGATCTTTTTTTCGTCCGGATCTATTATGTAAATTACAAGCAAATAATATTTCGC
Organism: Pinctada fucata; assembly: GCA_028142955.1. Lineage (NCBI taxonomy): Eukaryota > Metazoa > Mollusca > Bivalvia > Pterioida > Pteriidae > Pinctada > Pinctada fucata. Next base: position 556,717 of record AP027110.1, on the reverse strand, counting down.
TTCATATATTTTATTTCAACGCTTTGATTTTGGGCTACCATTCGATCGCCCCCCCCCCCCCCCCCGAACCCCAAACCCTCTTAATCTGTCCAAATTTTGAAACATTGAGTTCCCTACATGCATATGCATTGTGATAAGTTTGTGATCATGTTATCTTTGTAAATAATCATTTGTCATTTACTACATTTCATGATGATGTACTTGTAGCAAATCTCCCCCCCCCCCCCCAAACTTTTCCAATCTGTACCTTAATTTTGATTTTTAAACAGTACTTGTGTATCATTATGCATACGCCATAATTTCTTTTGGAGGTGCTTTATATGTGAAACATGTACCGGAGCCCCCCCCCCCCCCCCCAACTCCCGACCCCCGAGTCCCCCTCCCTCTATCACGTACCCGGGGCAGATCTCATTCATTATAACTATATATGATATGAGAAAATAATTTTATTCTTCTTTGAAAATTATATATTTTAATGTATGATTTTCTATGCAATTTACTAATTTTGAACTCATCTTTACAGGTAGACGACATCTCATACAAATGACAATGTCCACGCGTCCAGGCTTCTTTATATACCGCTCGAGTACTCGAGGTAGTGGATTTTGGGTCACGATACATTAGTATGCAAAACGTCATCAGGGGGAAAGTTCAAATCAACACATGACCAAGTGTATTTTTAGCTAGGGGACGGAGATTGTTAGTTTCACTTCTAACAATTTCCGTTCCCTAAAAAAATTTACTACGTCATGGGGGTTTTTAAAGACTTAGTTCAGCTTTAAGTTATGAGGATAACGCGTTAGTTTGTCTTAGCTCCCAGCACGTGCAGGGCAGAGGCTATTATTAGCATGCCTGTAACGATATGAGATAATATCATTGGTATTGCGGCAGCCGGGGGAGGAGTTGGCGATAGGTCAATTATTTAGTCCAAAAGTCGAGATGTCTACCTTGTGTAATTGAAGGGGCTATATATTATTTGTGTGTCACGTGATATGCTACCGTGTAAAGGGGCAATTGTTAAGGCAACAATCCATCCAACTCATATTAGGATTAATAATTCAATTAAAAGAAAGGAGAGGATCTCCAACAAGACTCAGTGGCAGCACCTACATTAAAACACATAGAGTAAAACTTGTTATCCCAATGAACCTATATTTGTTTGAGAATTTATTTCATATCATCTGTGAATAAGTATAGTTATAGGTCTTCATTGATACTTCGTTCATTGTGTGTTCAGATTTTACATTTCTAACGGAACCGGATTCCTTTGATATTACATGTACCGCTAAAAGTGCAAAGTCCGTAATGCGAAGTCCGAAGTACGTCAACTTGAAAAAAATGTCCACTAGTACTATAAACATTAAAACTACACATAAACAAAAGAAACCAATGTACAATCAGTGCCGACTTCAACCGGAGTTAGTCGTGGCAAATGATGTAGTTATCCGGATTACGTGCGCACAACCCTCCCACTTTTCAGATTACACAGACTGGGGTGTCTCTAAGATGGCGGGATTGTTATCCGGATTACGGGCGCACAACCCTCCCACTTTTCAGATTAAACAGACTGAGGTGTCTCTAAGATGGTGGGATTGTGGTGTATAATTACCTCCTTACTGTATGAAGGAGATACAAACAAAACACAGGGCTGGGCCAAAGTAACACATTAGTTAAAATATCAAAAACATAAGATTTACGAAAAACAGTCAACTTTGATTGTAAATATTTAATTGAAGTCAAGAGGGAACGTTTGATAAAATCCACGAAATAGAATTTTCCACAAGAAGTATGTCATCTTTATTTCGTCATCCACGAAGAAACATGCGCCTATAGACCACCGTGTTTCACAACCTCTGAAGGCGCGGAACTGGAAATAGGATGACAGTCATGGAAGGGGGCGGGGTTACGTTTTATTTCCCCATATGTGGCGAAAAACAAAATGACGTTAATCACATTTCTGACTTAGTAGTATATGAACAAGATAATTGTAGAATTAATAGATTTACTGAACGTCCGTCGAAAAGGGAAGCGTGAAGAGGACGGAGGGGGGGGGGGGGGGTAAGTACCTTAGGCACCCTATTGGATCCGCACACTTTTTCTCTAGCAATACAGATGCCCCTGGATTTAATGAATGATTTCTACCTGCTACAGTGTATATCACGAAAAACAATGTGAAAATTAAAAATTACTAAACATCCCGGAAGTGGAGGGAATGTGAGTACTGGAAACGCTTGAAGTGAAGCGTGATCTTAATTCAAAACAGAAACTTACGTCAATCAAGCGTTTCAATTTTCACATCAAATATTATTCAATGTTTGAACAACACGATTGCATTCAATCAGTAATACAAACTTTGCTGCACTATTTGATCTACACGTGCGCTGGCAACTAAAATTTCCGATCTTGTTTGAGTTTCTGCATAAAGGACTTGATTGATACACGTACAAACGCTATGATAAAAGGCAAGCTATAACGGGTGTGAGAAAACACCGGGTCTAGATGTCATATTACTGAGTTTTCTTGAGCTTCTGCAAAACCTACAAATATCATTCAGACTGGCATATAGCCTGCTTGGTCATAGATGATTTTTATTACAAACAAGGGAAGTGGAATCTGGGTTTCTAAAGATCGAGGTCCAGCATACATGTATGTAAACTGGTCAAGGTCAATGCTCTGAATGGTGTCCAGCGGAATGTTGACCATGGAATGTCCACTAAAAATAGCCATTCTAGATTTTTTACTGTGTCAAAATCTGAATCAGAGAAAAGTATTGGTACAAAGAGTAGGCATGGTAGCTACGCCACTGACTGTAATATTTCTTCTTCTCTTTTCAATGTATGCCGCTGGCAGATGGGTTGGCATAATTACAATATACACGAGTGAAATATTTCAAAATTTCACATCAATTGAGCTAGTTCCATAACTTTTTTATACCATAGTATTCATTAGAATCAGCATGCTCCAGTGTGACATTATGCTTAAATTTGTTCTGTTCATCTGTCTGTCTTAGCACTCAGCTTGTGATTAAAAACAAATAAAAAGATACATAAAACAATGTACGTAGAACATGGGAAAATTGGCATTTTTAACATCATTTTCTAGGGGATCCAGCCCTTCTCCTCTAGTTTAAGTCGCTCTAAAATATTTGCACTTAATACTTACTTCTTTATTTTCTAGATATTTCCATATGAAAAACATGGTTAAGTTATCATTCTCACGTTCTTTCTTCGTTCTATGTATATGTACATGTAACTAGCTCTTTGAAAAGTAAATGCAAAAATTTAAATTCAAATTAAAAATAAAACCAAAGGGCGCTACTGAAATTAATTTTGGCAGTGCCTGAAAATCACCTTCGCTGGAAGCATCACCGTTGACGATTTACTGTCCGAAACACGTGTCTGGTGCATGAAAATTGGTTTGAAATTTTCTTCAAGAAGGTATAGAGTTGGTCCAGGAACACTTCCGTATTATTATAATTATACGCGAACTGTAGTGAATTAAAAAATTTCTGGTCAAATGTATTTGAAATGTTTCCCTATATTTTTTGAACTGCTTTGTGTCTGAGCCATGATATATGTGTCTGAGCCATGATATATTATACAAACATGGACTTGGTCAAGTCATTATGTCATTATAATGACCCGATGAGATTTGTAATATCGACCGAGGCCTTATTTGCTATATTATATAACGAATAGTTAGACTATATATGGTTAAAATGAAGATTCAAAACAATATCAACACATAATTTCTGATCAAGAATTCAACAATTAATTGCACTTTTTTTGTGAAAATTATTACTAAACTTTTTATATTTAACAAAATAACTATATTATTTTTTATCGTAAATACTGAAATCAGGACAAACATCACACCGAGTCATTATCTTCCGTCAGCGGTCATTGTCAAAAAATAATGACTCGCGCACCAGCCAATCAAAATCGACGTTACATTCCGGTTATATAATATTTCAAAATATCTACCATCATAAATTCTAATGTTCCCCGGCGCTGTTGTGGAAAAAAAATTTTCTGTTTTTTTGTATGTCACCTTAGAACGGTAAGGAATGTTAATCAGCAGATAGCTCTGTGTTCTACGTTAATGAAGCAAATAGTTTGAAAATTAACGCCCCATTCCTACACATCTACACAGAGAAATGATTCTGCCAGCCTCTCGCCAAAAAAACTCGAAGCACGCGTGAGATCTCGAGAGTGAGCGCCAATAAAATGGCGGTCTTGACAAGATGTATGCTTCCGTGTGACAAATTGGCATAGAAGTCTCTAAAACCCAGAACCATAACGGACAAATTAGTAGAAAGAATCCGGAGAATTTCTATTGTCTCAATATAATTGCAGTAGGTTTCCTATTTGTTCCAGGTTTTTGCTTTGCTTCCGGAATTTCTCTTTGGGTCAAGTTATGTTTCTATATCCCATTGTCAGCGTCCCCATCTTTTTTTATCCCGTTACATGTCTATATTTCCAATCAGTGCTCCTGGGGGCTGTTCCAAAATACCTCCACCAATCAAGATCGTATCATCTGATACGTGCAGATGTACGGAAAGGGAGGGGGGGGCTTGAATTTAAAAAAAATTGCCGAAATTGTTTTATTTCCAGATTTTTTAATATAATATACTTTCTCCAAATCGTATAGGCAACCAACTTCTCTTTCTGAACTGTGCTTGACAACTTCCCCTTTCCATTGAAAATATTCTAGATACGTTAATGTTTACTTTTTATTCAAAGTTAAATTATTTTAAGCATTTTTTTAAAATCTTACTTTTAAGTACAGGTCCGCGTAAAAATCAGACGGGTGAAATATCTTCAAATTTTTGCAAAATTTTTATCTTTCGAAATGTGCTCAGATCAACCCCAAACATTTGTCTCGAAGGAATTTTCTACAAACTTGGATGATGAAAAAAGTTATAAGTGCACTAAATTTGGTTAAATTATACATACAGATAAAATTTTCTCGCCAATTTTCCCTTCATAATCCTTTATAAATTATGAGATGAATATCTCGCTTCACCATAGCTACCTTGAGAAATTTTCATATGTTTGATTTGTACCACATATATGTCCCAAAACAGAAATAAACAATTTTGAAAAAAAATGTATCACCCATGCCTGATTCTTCCTTGAACCAATGCTTAAATCATTTTAACGTGGCTCGAACTGTCCTTCTGTCTGGCTGTCCGTCCGTGTAACACCTAACACACACATACATGTAGTTTCTGTAGGGTCTTCATACTAGAAGCATCAAGTAATTCTCATAAAAGGTCAAAGGTCAAAGTCATGATGTCGATCAATCACATATAAAAGCAAAGCGTGTTAGGTGGAGTCAGACATCTTCGAACGTGATATGAAGAATGATACATAAAATAGCTCTTTATGGTCAAGACCATGGGACAAAGGTCAAGGTCACAATATAATGACAATGAAAAATGTTTTTGAATAAATTAATCTACAAGGGATATTTAAAGTTGGTACGTAAATTCAAATAATCAAGGTCACAGATCAAGGTCTCAGCTCGTAACGCCATATAAGGTAAGTACAATTATCTTTAATATTTACATGACACACAAAACATTATCATCGACTTTTTAACTGTATGAATTATAGGGTTTATATTTAGGGGATAAACGTAATGTGTTTTGTGGTTCCGACAGGTATATGTTGGATATACTGTTGGAAACGCAGTTATACCGTCGGGGACAAGCCCGTATGTTTCCAACAGTATATCCAACATATACCAGTCGGAACCACAAAACACAGTACGTTTATCCCTATTCTAATTCATGTGACATATTTAGGGGTTACCATGCGTGTGTTTTACAAAAACTGACAGGGTATCGGCGAATCCCCTGTCAGAAATTGAGTTTTACCGCGAGGCGTTAGCCGAGCGGTAAAACGGATATTTCTGACAGGGGATTCGCCGATACCCTGTCAGTTTTTGTAAAACATCAGTATGGTAACCCTATTCTAATGCTTTGGTCAGTAAGGAGCTAGAAAACGTCTGCTTTTAACGACGTCGCCATAGGAACGCATGACGTCATAGGAAGAACTGCAGTGAAACGTGAATCCCCTTGCAGTTTTTTCATCGCCCAACCAATCAGAATGCGCGTTACAAACGGAGTGCATTAGAATCTAACTTTTTATACCCCTCAGAAGGTCTCATGTTTCGCTTTAGAGGTGACGTTGCTACGGAGGACAAACAACGACCAACAGAAATTATTGCGCTGCAAAATATGAAATACAACTGCTTCGTATTTATTATAATAGCGAAAAATCAAAGTGTAATCATTAATAAACTTACCTGCTCTGTTGTTTACATGTGGAGAACGCCATTTACAAGCTCATACCTTGTAGTTTTACGTCACAGTATGACGTCACAGGAGCGAAGAACAAAGGGAAGCATGACGTCATACGCAAAAAGTGCGCTAAAGCTTGTAACGTGCAAATTTACGTAGGAATACATTTTAAAGTATGTCAAGTGAGTCGGTTTGCGGCATGTATATCGTCGTTTTACATGCTTGTATAAATTCTGTGAACCAATCAGAATGCGTGAAACAAACAGAGTGAATTAGAATAAAAGATTTGTTATGAATTTATTATCAAGAACATGAACATTGTATCATAACATTTTATACCTTGACCCTAACACTTACATGTACCCTGGACCCTTACCCTTACCCTTGACCCTAACCCTAACCCTTGACCCTAACGCTTGACCCTATGAGTTTTTTAATCGTGCTCTCTGTTTTGTTTCTATTACATTTGCCGTTCTCAAGATAGCCTGTGAGAATACGATTATATATGCATGCATGCTTCCTGATTAATTAACTTGATGAAGAACTTGAGTAAACTCGGGGTCAACGATGGAAATTACTTTAAGGTTGTATTCGACCACCCTCTCATTCGTTCTGCACCCATTCACAGTTACATCCCCCTTTTTGTATTTCAAACACACACAGAAAATTATACTGCAAAAACATGGTATTTTTTTTCATATTCGTTTATTTAAGTTTACACAAAGTTTTTAGGGATATCGCATAATTCCGACTCAAACAAAACATAATGAATGCTAATTAACGTAAAGTTTCAAACGGGAAGCCCCCGACAGAGCGGAGCCAAGCTAGGTTTTAAGCGAAGAAAGTCTTTTTTGATGAAGTCAAATTTGTTGATTTTGGAATTCACCGCGGCCCTTTATATCTTTTTCAATATTAGAGATTCTCTTTTATGATGAATTACATGAAATTACAGATTCATTTTCCCCGACTTTGAAATGCTAACTGAGGGACGTAAAAAGGATTTTAGTATAATAATGAGGGATGGAAAGGGGTATGTACCGACATAAGTACCTTATAATTAGATTGAGGTGAAATATCTGATACAGATGTCTTAAGATGTCTACTTATATAATATATACAGAGCAAGTAATACTTTTAGTATTCAATCTACACTTGGCTGATGCTGTCCTAGGACTTAGCAAAGTTTATCATTTTTGACTGTTCTTGAGACATGTATACGTAATACTTTAATCGTACTAAGGTATTATTACGTACACTTGTCTACAGAAGATGAGATTATTTATTTATTTATTTATTTATTTATTTATTTATTTATTTATTTATTTATTTATTTATTTAATTATTTATTTACATCAAATTCATTCTTTTTCTTATCCACGGCACGTTCCCTATACATTATTTATTTATTTATCTATATATTTATTTATATCAAATACATTCCTTTTCTTATCCACGTCACGTGTCCTATACATTATTTATTTATTTATTTGTTAATTTATTTATTTATTAATTAATTTATTCATCCATTTATTTTCATTTATATTATATTTATTTATATCAAATTCATTCCTTTTTTTATCCACGTCACGTGCCCTATACATTATTTATTTATTTATTCAATTATTTATTTATTTAAGTCATTAATGAATTAATTTATTTATATGGAGGAGCTCTTTAAAACCATCTCAGACAGTGCGCATGCTCATCAAGAAGACAATGTCTGTTTATGTCTGGTCTGCCCCGTCTTTGTATACCTGTATATTATGTGCCAGTTTATGTTGACAAGGTGTTGTTGGGGACAACATGAAAACATTAATGTACCGCTGGAGGTTACAAATTAAAATCTCTTTAGTAAAACGGACGAGAGCATTAATAATTTGTTAAGAATACACTTGTTTATATTACATTGATGTATGACATTTAGTGCGGACTAGCTGTCACGTGCCCTTTACATTATTTAAAACGTGTATTGACCAATCAGATTCATTCTCTTTTTGAGCCGCGGGGTAGACATCTGCAATTATTGGTGCATTAATAACATGACATATTTGAAAAATGGATTTAGAATTCTCAACAGGTGGCGTTTATTGGGGCAGAATTTATTCCGTCCTTCCTTAATTGTAAACATTAATGTACAATGTACAGGTGTGTATTAAATGTGTATTGCTTGCTGTCTGTAATATGAGAACTAAAAGTTGCCATAGTATTGATTGCTTTGGTTATGTTTGTTTTTTTCTTGTTTGGTTGGTTTTTCTTTTCTTTTTGTTTTGTTTTGTTATTAAATTTTTAAGGGGGGGGGGGGTAGTTATAGAGACAGAACTACACATTATTGTTTACAAAACATTTCTACTTAAATTCTTGCTAGCCTTCCACTTCAGTACAGCGTTTAAAGGTCATTCTTGGGTAAATTAGGAGAAAAGGATAGAAACTTTTGTCAAATCCTCCGTAGCCACCTTCAACGAATTATACGATTGATAGTAAGCAAAGAACATCAACCCATCATCTTCCGTTATATCATACTACCTCTTGTTGGATGCCAAACGTATCACCCGCAGCTATAAATTCACCAATTTCATTGGCTCCGTAGCTAGGTCCACCGGACCAATGAGAATTGACCTAAATCGTCCTGATTAACATACGAAGCGAAGGTTTGAAAACAATATGACCGACCCAATGGAATTATGCGAGTGCGATTTAAATAGGAAGGACAAACGTACAATTTTCAGCGAATACGTTTCTTACGTTTAATCAGATATATATCAAAACCGAGTTACAAACTATCGAAATATGTATGCTAATTGGCAAGTGATGACGAACTCTCAAGGACTTAAATTTTGAATGCTCACAAGGTGGCGCTCATGATATAGTGGAAAATTTATTTGAATCCGACAAGGGGGAGTAAGAAAATACGTACATATGTCTCGAGAAGATGCGACCCATGGACAATTAAAAAGTGGGATAAAATATAAGGTTTACAAGAGATCTTTCTATTGAATGTTTTGTGATAAGCGAGGATTAAAACAAGTGGCCGGTATGGGAATCGAACTCAATACCTATTAAAGATTTCACAGGCAGTTGCTCTCTTTAGAATAAATAAAAATTCTCGTATATGTTATTTGAGTCTTTTTTTTAACAGAATTTTTCAGTTTGAAAGATGGCGGCAAAGTATTATCCGTCACGTTGTATGTCTTTGAATGGTATAAATAAAACAAAAACATATAAAATGTAGTGACTGCAGTAACTTATATGGAGAATGACTTTGATACGGAAAAACCATTTTTTCACTTTGATGAGCTTTTTCTCTTATACATGTATGCTAATCTCTTGGCGATATTTTCTTGTTGTGTGAAACCACGATACAATCCGAATTAGATTAAATTAGTCGTGCTCAGGATAATTACACGCAACAAAATGCATTAATTTCCCAGAATTCTTTGATCATCATTACCCGTGATGCCTTTGATCTTTGCCATGGTAACAGCAGGACGCCACTTTTAGGATTTATTTGCTGTTATGTTTTATGTACTCTATAACAAAACATAAAACTTGCACGATAAGTTTTAATCTTAAATTATCGATTGTAATTTGTACGTTAATCCGTGACAACTTATCGATTGTAATTTGGACGTTAATCCGTGACCATTTTTTTGTTTCAGTTTTTATGTCATTTTGTGTATTTCATTAAATCTCTTGGATATTTTTTGTACTGCATTGTTTTATTTTAAGCTCAACCGTCGCATTTTCTACATCTCTGCAACCGCTGAACAGAATTTAACAAAGCCTTGCAGGAAGCGAGTGCTCAGGGTACTCTACCAAGTTTGTGTTTTTCATCCCGATCGGTCAACAAATACTGTATGGATGCAGAGGGCTCTGATTTGTTGACACATTCTCGACTTCTCATCTGGAACCGCTGCACAGAATTTCAAGAAACCTTACAGGAAGCAAGTGCTTAATATACTATACCAAGATTGTGTTATTCGTGCAGATCGGTCAGCAGATATGGCTACTGAGGGCTCTGATTGGCTGACAAATTTTCAACCTCTCCTCTGCTAAACTTAATTACTTGTTGTTTTGATTGTGCAGTACGAGTCAAGGGTTGTGGGTTCCCGTCACCGGCACCCAAAATATTTTTCTTCCCTTTTCGTTTTCCCCCATTGTTTCAATTTTAATGCACTTTTAACTCAATTGCATTTTTAGCAAATTTGTTTTCTTGCATTTTCATTTTTTCACTTTGCATACTCATTTATTGTTTATTTGTCATATTAAAGTCACTTTGTGCTGTGATATTATATATTTTATGCCTAAATGATATTTTTAAATTTTTATGAATTAAAAATGATATGTATGATTATGTGCATATGGACCCAAAGGTTGTGGGCTCAAATCCTGACACTGACAATATAATTATGTCAAGAGCGTTCATTGGTATCAGGTGAGAGTTGTTTCCCTTAGGGCTTTGTTTTTTTTTTATTTTTTGTTTCTTGATTGAATCATTAAAAAGCTGATTTAGATTAATAAAATGAAAATACGGGTATATTTGTACTTCAGGTACAAATATTTCACACGGAAATGAATACAAGAAATACCTAATCAAGCAGGTTTTAACGTGATACCTAAATGCTCCTTTATTTAATGTTTCAATTAATATTGGATAACGGCGTTAATTTCACTCGATTAATCATGTATTACCCATTTTGCTAAATAAAGTGGAAGCTTTTGAAACATTTATTTCTACCTCACCGCGTTTGTAATTTAAATTTCTTTTACTTCATCAAAATATGACATCATAGTTAAGTGAAACAGCTAAAAGTTTAATCATAACTCGGAAGTGAAATAATAAACGGGCAAGTGCGTCTCCCTGCAGGACACCACATATAAAATGGAAACCGTAGACGGACTGCCGGAGACGGCAGATGCCGTAATATGGTAGAGGATATTGAAATATGATTGTGAAAGGAAAGTTTTAACTGTTATATCAATATTAGATGGCGGAGTCAAGTCGTGTAGGTAACTTTTCGTTCTTGATTACTGTCGGAGGTAATGGCGCGTGAAGGCAGATTACAAAAAACTAAATTGCAACTAAATCTGCTCGTAAAAGCATTCAATAAAGGTATTTAATGTTATATGAGAAAAATGCAAAACGTAAAGAATAATAAAAAAAAAAAGAATGGTATATAAAACTTTATTGGTAGAAACTAATATTCTGGAACAAATCTTTTTTAATTTCCTCGAAGAATGAAAAAATAATTTACTTCGTACATCAATAAAAACGCGTACTGTAAGTTACCATTCAACAATATTTTGTTACAAATATAAGAGACCTATTCGAAATTTCGTTTTTAACTACAACAAAGTTACATCAGATCCTAAAATATTTGAATCATGTCCTGCTACTTGAGAATGTGCAACGTCTTAATTTGTTACAGGTGATTTTTTTCAATTATCCAAGACAGGCAGCTCCGTTGTCTTCTCAAAAAAGGACCTAAGTATATAAAGTCCCTTCCAAGATATAAAATGTCGTGAAGTGCCAAAGGAATTAAGCCTTAGATAACTATATCAAACAATGGTGTACATCGGAAGAAGTCGAATCGCTTGCTCTGAAAGACTAAAAAAAAACAACCTCTTTTTGAATATTACTGATATTCGAATAGATAACTTCCACAATAATCCTCATCTTTTTTTAAAATCCAAGTTCTAAATCTGAAAGATATTTGGAATCAATGTTACGTAATTTACATCAAAAATATATCTTCCCGCCTGCAGACAAAGCAGTCAACAACACCATAATCATTTGAAAACGCTACTACATATCAGCTTTAGTGTCTGAACTTTTCCCAACATTTTGAGCAAACATAACAGTAAAAGGATATTTATTGATTTATCAGGCGGCTGCTACATCATTGTCTGGTGGCCGCCACATAATTAAGTGGCGGTCGCCAGATAATGATGTAGCAGCCGCCAGATAAATTAAGTGGCAGCCGCCATTTAATTTAAGTGGCAGCCGCCAAATAAATATCTGGCGGCCGCCACTTAATCGATCTGGCGGCCGCCACATAATTATCTGCCGCCAGATAAATCTTTTGTTACATTTCATCCGAATATTTTGTATCCGTCGTATCAAAAAGATTAAAAGAGATGATGAATTTAGCACCCTAGAACAGAAAGAACATGTTATGCATTGATTGTTTTCATTTGATTGTAAATAATGCGTCCGCCAGATGATTATGTGGCGGCAGCTAGTCCCCCACCCAGGCCTCTGCAGGGGGTTTTCCTCCGGGTACTCCGGTTTCCTCCTGCTCCTTGGACCTCCTCAAGCCAACATCTGAGCCAACGTAAGACATTTTAAAATATAAGTTGTGTAACTTGTTTGATCGAAGTTGTCAAATAAATAAAGTTTAATTTTTTTTTAAAGGACTATATACGGTTTACATAGAAAAGTGGCCCTCCATTTGGGCAAAATCTTAAATTTACATAAAGAAATGAATTTGTGCCAATATGTATTCTACAATTTAGGCTACTTATGAAATGATACATATTCTTTACTTTCCTTTCTCAATTTTTTAGAATAAGAGCACCAAAAATGGTATATTTCGCCAAATTTCTGGAAAACATCATTTTGGGGCTTATTTCGACAAACTTCCTAGTAGCTAGTATCGAGCGGGCTTCTGAACAACTTTTATATTTTGATATGTTGTTACATTTGCACATCTTTAAGTGCATATAAAAGGAAAAAGTTGTTCAAGGTCCCGCTCGATGTTATCTCAATGAAAATAATCAGGAATTATGCTATTTTTCATTAAAAATAGACAAAATCACCGGTTTTCATGATATTTAGGCAACATTTATAATGTCTTAGAAAGCGAGAGGTAGTGTTTATGACTAGATTTCTTAAAATATAAATATTTAACTCTCTAAAAATTCCAACAGAATTTGATTCTGGAGAAGATGATTTTAGGGGGCCACTTTACTATATAAACCATATATACTCCTTTCTTCCTTCAATATCCCTATTTCTAAATTGGATCTCCCTACAATATATTGCATACCAAAACTGCATAAGTCTCATCACAAATTTCGATACATTGGTAAATCTAGCATCTACTCATCTACAATTTTGACTAGAAATCTGACGTCAGCACTCAAGACTATATAAAGGAACACGTGGAAAAATAATTTGAAACTGTTCTAAACAGGAATGATTTAAACATATTTTGGTCTATTAAAAAATCAGAGGATGTAAATGACAAAATGAAATCAAGAAATTTTCAAGTAAATACATGTACGATTTCTTCATACCACATTTCTAATACGCACACCACGCTTCCTCACGACTAAATTAATTATCGATTGTCCAAACTGATTAAATGGTGTTTTGATCGAGATATGTACATCTGAATCAAAGGGTTTCTTTTCCGCTACAGAACGTAAATCATACAAATCATTGACATGTAGTGACCTGTGTATTGCCTTGTCCTTCCTCGTGAACAACTACAAGCATGTTTTAGGAATCCCTATGTGTACTTACTGTGCGCCTCTTGTTGCATATTTATTTTTATATACGTATGACAAAGAATTTATCCAAAATCTTCAAAAGCAAAGAAAACATGATGATTTGAAATGTTTCAATGGTACTTCTTTTTGATGTTTGTCAAGTGTATTGATTACTTCTTTCCAGCTCTGTCACCTTTAAGAAGCTTTGTTTTGGCCTTATATCAATGTGACATCATATATATATTTTTTGCTATTTCGGAAACTAGCTATTTCACCGATAAATATCATCAAAATTTAAGGAGTTTAACATCTTAGCACCATCCCTCCAATGCTATTTTGAACATAGATTTTATTTGGATAATTTGAATCGACCCTACAGGAAATTGGAGCCGCGCACTCTCTGTAATGTAAATGTAAAAATCTAAATTCAAAAAAAAAAAATAAATAAAGAGGGCGCAACTGAAACTATTTTTGGTGGCTCCGCTAGAAGCATCACTGATGAGAAATATTCGAAACACGTGTCTGGTTCATGGAAATTGGTTTGGAATTTTATTCAAGAAGGTATAGAGTTGGAACCCTGCGACATACTTCTAGGTACCTGAATGACATTCTTACTGTCGACAATCCTGTTTTTGAAAAGTATAGAAATGTTATTTATCAACAAGAATTGACTCTAAGCAAGGCTAACATTACAAACACAGAAACACTATTTTTGGACCTAAATATCAAACGTGTTTAAGTAGAGATTCATATGAGTGTATGACAAACGAGATGATTTTGGATTCAACATAATAAATTTTCCCTTGCTTGACGGTGATGTTCATAGATTACCGTCATACAGTATTCACATTTCACACCTCATCGGGTATGCTAGAGCATGAACTGATGTTTTGGATTTTCATAGTAGAAATTCATAAATTACAAAGAAACTTTTAGGTCATATTACATTAGGTACTTCACAACCTGCATTTTATGGTAACATAATTAACAAAATAAGAAGGATAAAAGGTAGAAAGAATTACCATCGAAATTGTGTTATAATCATTAAACGCCTTTATACCGTGGATATGATCCTTCTTTCACCAGACGGACACTTGGCTTGGTTCTGGACCAATATACAGTCTTGTACCAGCGCATTCTTAGGACTTGCACTCTCACTGACTGTGACGACGGGACTCCATGACGGGCCTTGAACACACAGAGCCCCTACCACCTGTCCTCTCTGAACGTCAGTCGGACTCATCGGGTGATGACATGCATGAGCTCGCTACAGCCGGCAGAGCACGGACTGTATTTCGTATGCCTTCTGTTTTCTATAAACATAAACATATCTGTGTATTTCTTGTTTGTATGTTCATCTTACAGTGAAGTTATTATCACGACAATGAGACCTCTGTGTAATCGGAAAAGTGGGAGGGTTGTGTGAACGTCATCTGGATAACCACATCGTCTGCTTCTTGCGACAAAGTATAATATCCCATCCAATATAGGTTTCAGTAAATGTCGCGAAGTGCTGAATGAAGCCTTAGATAACTAAACCTAGAGATGGTGTAAATCGGAAGGAGTCGAATCTCATGCTCTGAATGACTGGAAAAACTCATCTGAGATATAACGGATATACTTATAGATAACTGTAATAAATTCTTTCAAAATCAACGGTCCAAATCTGAAATATACTTCAAATCGATGTTAAGTAAATAACATGAAAATATCTTTTTTGCACCTGCAGATAAAGAAGCCAACAACACCAACGTTACTACATATCAACTTTAGTTTCGGAACTTTCGTCTACAAGTACTTTGACTGTAAGTGTTTTGAATATTTTCCCTGACGTGGTCGCCATAGCACTTTCTTAATAGATATAACCTCAGACAGTGCAATGCATGTATTTTATATATTGTTTTTATTTTCGTGCATGAACATCGACAGCGTGTGCGGCTAGCCCACAGGGGATGCTTACTCCTCCTGGACACCTGGTCCCACCTCTTGTTTGCTAGGGGTCCGTCGATGCTCAATGTGGTGCTCTATTGAGAGTGCTGTTGAGATTATCGTCAGGATCTTTTTTAACTCATCAAAATCAATGAAAGTGTCTCTTATATTTTGCACAAGCATAACAGTGAACTGTCTTCATTCGACATCTCTATTTCTAAATTGGATCTTCCGACCATACTTAAACTGCGCAAGTCTCCTTACAAATTTCGATTCATTGTTAATTCTAGCAACTGTTCAACTACAGTTTTATATAGAAATCTTACATCAGCTCTTACGGCGATACAGGAACACGTAACAAAGTATTGTGAAACTGTTCTTAACAGGAACGATGTTAATTTCTTATGGTCTTTAAAAAATTCAGGGGATGTGATTGACAAAATAAAAACTAAACTTTTCCAAGCAAAAACCATTTCTTCATACGACCTCTGTAATATGTACACCACTCTTCTTCACGACAAAATTAATTATCGGTTGTCTAAACTAATTAAATGGTGTTTTGATCGAGAGGGGAAAACTTTCATTTGTACATCTGAATCAAAGGATTTCTTTTCCTCAACAGAATACAAATCATTAAATCATGGACATGTAGCGACCTGTGTAATGCCTTGTCCTTCCTCTTTGACAATATTTATGTTAAATTTGGTGAGGATCTTTACAAACAGGTTGCAGGGATTCCTATGAGTACAAACTGTGCGCCTCTTGTTGCAGATCTATTCTTATACACTTATGAAAAAGAATTTATCCAAAATCTTCAAAAACAAAGAAAACATGATGATGTAAAATGTTTAAATGGTACTTCTAGGTACTTGGATGATATTCTTACTATCGACAATCCTGTTTGTGAAAAGTATAAAAATGTTATCTATCCACAAATACTGACTCTAAACAAGGCAAATGTTAAAAACCGACCACCTGTCCTCTCTGAATGTCAGTCGGACTGCTGGGGTGATAACATACATGAGCTTGCGTCGGCAGAGCACGAATTGTGTTACGCATGCCCTCCTTTTACGTATATCCATTTACATATTAATCTGTGTTGCTTGGGCCCCTGCATCTTGCGGTCTTGTTTGTGTGTGTTCATCTGACAATGAGGAGATTGTTTTACACCACAATTGTATGTTCTTTGAGACCTCTTGGAAATCGAAAAAAGTGGGAAGGTTGTGCGCACGTAATCAAGGATAACCACACCGTCTGCTACTGAAATGAAATGAAATGTCTAAAACGTGGGTCCTGTAGCATCATACCCTACCCATCCTGCTACGTTTTTCGGTACATATTTGGACATAATAAATTAAGTACCGTAAGTACCATAAACGTACATGTCTGGTCCATGCTGCAAATTTATCTGTTCGTAAGCGATGCTATTGAATATGAAGACGTTTAACATCGTCAACTTTCAGCGTCAGTTTTGAGGAATTTACGTCTTCATCATTTCAGTTATAATTCGCGCAGAGTTTACCCTAGTTGTATTACTCCAATATTTTTTTTATTTCAAATTTAGCGAATGACTTTCTAGAAAGCATAAGACACACCCCCTCCTTATAATCTTTTGTATCTGGAACTACTGCAAACAGGGAATTTAAGAGAAGAAGTCATGATAAAAAATTAAAGTATGTAAGTTCCGGAGAAGTTGATATTTTTCAGCACTCACAATAGAGCAATAATTGAGCATCAACGGACCCCTAGCAAGCTAGAGGTAGGACCAAGTGCCCGTGAGGAGTAAGCATCCCCTGTTGGCTAGCCGCATCCGCCGTCGATGTTCATGCACGACAATGAAAACAATATATAAAATACATGCATTGCACTGTCTGAGGTTATGTCTATATAGAAAGTGTTATAGCAACTATGTCAGGGAAACATATTCAAAACACTTACTGTCAAACCTCTTGCGGGGTGCTCAATATTTGCATATCCTCGATTTACATCATTTTGGAGATACACACAAAGGCATTTATATGTACATGTATATTAAACGCCTTCAAGTAGCTATATGTATAACCTTATTGGAAAAGCAATATACTAAAGTATTACTCACATTTACAGAATATGTTTTGCATGCAAGATTTCTACTCGATAAGAAAAAAATATGAATCCCTGCAAAGTCTAGGAAATGAGATTTTTCGTTCCAACCCGAGGAGTCACGAAAGTTGATTTGTTACTTTTATCCAATTAGTAATCATTTTCTTCGGCTTCGCTGCGATAGAATTAATACTTTTATTAATTAACTTGAGAATAAATAGATCTCACGCAATGTCCCTAACAAAGAGATTGAAATTAAAACAGCGTGTAGAATAGCTCCCTGGATGACTCCGCAACAGATGATCTCACGGTTAGTTCTAAAACATGGTCTTGTATATGTGTGCATACTGATGGAACTTGTTTTTGTCTACTTCAGAACACCTTATGCTGATTATTTTTACATCTTGAGGACAACAACATGGCGATTGGCCTGAATCACCCTTGTCAGTGCCAGTTTCAAGGAATCATTATTAAATATTGAGGGGAAAATGCAATATGTTCGTTGCCTTTGAGGTTGTCAAGCATATACTTCCGGATTTTGTTGACACAGGTATCACGTCAACATTTGAACCAATGAAAATGACGTTTACATACTGAAAGTAAATATTACAAGACTTTAGTCTTCAAATTCATAATCATATAAAACAGAGAATTTGCAGTATGAACCAGACATGCTCGTTCCTGATACTTAACCCTCGTCAGTGATCCTCAATCCAAACAATGAAATATAGCCAAACACTGAGAGTTATGTCTACAAATACCAGAAGACGTAGGAGGATGGTGGAATATGATGCTACAGGACCCACTTTCAGAATTTTCAAGAAAAAATGTGTGAACAAACTTTTCATATGAGTTTGATGTAAAGGAAAGGAAGAAACGATCACCCGAAGTTGATAGGATGTGGCTTGATTCAAAGGCCATACCAATTTCTATAAATATACCATTGTAAGGATTACAGACTAGACCATTATTTAGAGTTAACCTTGATCCAATATCGATTGTTGTGGTGTATCCTGTCACGGGCGATTGGCATCTTCTAATTCAGATTTTGTTGTCAGGTTGTATTATATTTTAGATCTATAACAAACACCTGAAATTATTTTCTTATGAATTTTGATGTTTAATCGTATACCTATCATTCTATTTGGTCAGTCTATAAGATATTATGGGGTGAGGGATCAGTCTATTAGATATTATGGGATGAGGGGTCAGTCTTTTAGATATTATGGGGTGAGGGGTCAGTCTATTAGATATTATGGGGATGAGGGGTCAGTCTATTAGATATTATGGGGTGAGGGGTCAGTCTATTAGGTATTATGGGGTGAGGGGTCAGTCTATTAGATATTATGGGGTGAGTGGTCAGTCTATTAGATATTATGGGGTGAGGGGTCAGTCTATAAGATATTATGGGGTGAGGGGTCAGTCTATTAGATATTATGGGGTGAGTGGTCAGTCTATTAGATATTATGGGGTGAGGGGTCAGTCTATTAGATATTATGGGGTGAGGGGGCGCTTTGGGTTTTCCGAGAAAAAAATTGATCCGAATACAGAAAAAATGGAGGAAAATGGGTATGTTGTGGCAGAAAAACATCCTTGCTCTTATGTGTCCGGACATGTATAGGGAAGGACTGGTCAAAGTCGTGTCCGGGCATGTATAGGGAAGGACTGGTCAAAGTCGTGTCCGGACATGTATAGGGAAGGACTGGTCAAAGTCGTGTCCGGGCATGTATAGGGAAGGACTGTTAAAAGTCGTGTCCGGACATGTATAGGGAAGGACTGGTCAAAGTCGTGTCCGGGCATGTATAGGGAAGGACTGTTAAAAGTCGTGTCCGGACATGTATAGGGAAGGACTGGTCAAAGTCGTGTCCGGGCATGTATAGGGAAGGACTGTTAAAAGTCGTGTCCGGACATGTATAGGGAAGGACTGTTCAATTAAGAAATGACTGTCTTACTTTTGGTGTTCATGGGTGTATAATTCTGGTTGGACACGTGGAAATTCCGTGAATGGCGAAGAGATTCTCGGAAAATTTGCACGTGTCCAACCAGAATTATACACCCATGAACACCAAAAGTAAGACAGTCATTACTTATATTTACATTTATTCTAAATATCGGTCATTTTTATTTGCATGCACTTCGCATATTCTGCCTGTTTTAGTGTCAAATGTATTTGAACGTTGGTAAATTCTCCCTACATGCAAAACTTGCAAGTGAGCAACCCAAGTTATTGGAATATAATTTTAGTTGCCTAATGGGCGTTTAACATGGGGAATCTACTAGTAATGTAAATATAGGGTTATCAACATTGAGTCAATCTTATATACAAGCTTTGAAGCAGAAAATAACCCCCGCCCCTCCAAAAAACTACAGTTTTAGACACATTTTTACTTTCGGAGGCCCTCGAACAGACGTACGTACAAGAATAGACATTCAACAAGGTAAACTTTACAAACACAGGAACACCATTTTTGGACCTAGATATAAAAATTGTTAACGGAGAGATTCATACAAGTGAGATGATTTTGGATTCAACATAGTAAATTTCCCCTGGATTGACGGTGATGTTCATAGACTTCCGTCAAATGGCATTTACATATCACAGCTCATCCGATACACTAGAGCAGGCACCAATGTTTTGGATTTCCCTGGTAGAAATTTACATATTACCAAGAAACTTTTAGGTCAAAGACTTGGCTTCCATAAACTAGTTAAGACTTTCTGGAAATTTTATAATAATAACTGACAGCTTCTTTTAAAATTCGGACATGTACAAGCAACAGAGTATATTACTGAAAATGATGCTATTGAAATGAAGACGTTTAATATTTGTACTACTAGAAAAGAAAATTCGGACAAATAAACGGAGATAATACCACAGCACCATTAATAATGTCGAAGGGTTCCAACTCTATATCTTCTTGAAGAAAAGTCCAAACCAATTTTCATACACCAGACACGTGTTTCGAATGAGTGATGCTTCTAGCGGAGCCACCAAAAATAATTTCAGTAGCGCCCTCTTTAATTTTTTGAATTTAGATTTGTATATTTACATTACAGAGAGAGAGAGCGCGGCTTCAAATTTCATGTAGGATCGATTCGGTAACATATCCAAACACAAAAACAAAAAACAAAAAGGCCACTCAATCTAATAAACAAATGTACTGTATGTGGCGCTATTACACGAGGAATTGCATAATAAGTAAAGTATGTATTAAAATGTCGCGTGAATCATTTTTTACATATATATTTAAGTATATAAGTAAATATGATCGAAAAGGAAGCTTATCTAAAAATTTCCCTCTCTGTATTATTAAGGCCCCTTATTCAGACCAGTACCAACAAAAACAAAAACAAAACAATATTGTAAGTGGCGACACCTTGCATGGATGAATTCAATAAAGAAAAAAGTGGTACACTAAAATTCAAATATACAATTCAACCATGTTCTTTCTCATTGTGGCGAATTGGAGCTGCACGATTTGTACGAGTACCAGCGAGTTATAATTCGCCGATATTTCGCCGAGTTGGTCTTGTTTTTTGTGATTACGACATAAGCTGGACTTTTGCTCGATATCACTAAGAGAATAGTACGACATTCGGCGAACACGCAACATTTTTTACGATTTGTACACGACATCGTCTCGACAAACGAAGACTTAAGCATGAGAAGATACGAGTAAAGTACAAGTTTAATATGGGTTTGTACGAGATGAAGCGATATGCCTTCGAGTTAAGCACGAGTTAAATACGAGTTATGACGAGCTAAGTACAAGAAATGTACGAGTTATGTCAGCACATTATGAATTTGTTGTAAAGTTTTGAGTATTTTTTTTATCTCACCTCATCTGAAACCTTTTGACAGAGATTGGTATTATCATTAATATTGTAGCATTCCGTCCGTCGTCAAGATGTCTTCATGGGTGATAACATACATGAGCTCGCGGCGGCAGAGCACGGATTGTATAACGTAGGCCCTCTTTTTATATCCATTTACATATTCATCTGTGTTGCTTGGGCCCCTGCGTTTTGCGGTCTTGTTTGTGTGTGGTCATCTGACAGTGAGGAGGTTGTTTTACACCACAATTTTACGTTCTTCGAGACCTCTGGGTAATCGGAAAAATGGGAGGGTTGTGCGCTCGTAATCCAGGATAACCATACCTTCTGCTATTTCCGTGGCAGATGGCCGTCCTAAGTCGGCATCGGTTGCCCATTGGTCTCATTGGTTTATGTGTAGTCCTTTGTGTTTGATGTTTCTGTGTTGTGCGTTGACGTTCCTTGTCCCTTGCGCGTCTCTTTTTGTGCTTGTCTGCTTTGTGTTTTTGCATTGGGTGTTTTGGGGTTTTGCTGTGGGTGCTACAACCTGGTGTTATTGGAGATCCCCTCCTTTGTTTCCTTTTGTATGTTTGGCGTGTATTGATTCTCCGGTTGATCTTTTCGTCAACGCATTAAAAAAATGTTATCAAAAGTTGTTGAAATTATGACTTTGAAGACGTTAAACATTTGTACCACTTGGTGAGTGTCACTGCTGGTGGACCAAGAGTCCACGAGGGCACATGTAGCCAAGTTCGATCAATTTCGGTTGGTCGTTTCTTCAAACGCACTTGAAAGTTTCTGTTTACAATTTTTTTTTTCAAATTTCTAAAACCTGGGTCCTGTAGCATCATATCCCAGTCATTATGCTACGTCTTTCGGTATATTTAGGACAAAATTTTCACAGTTTTTGGTCATATTACATTGTTTAGATTGAGGATCACTGACGAGGGTTTATTACCCGAAACGTGTATGTCTGGTCCATGCTGTAAATTTATCTGCTCTAAAATGATACTAATGACCTTGAAGACATTAAACATTGTAAAACGTGGGTCCTGTAGCATCATATCCCACCTATCTTGCTACATACGAACTTTCACACTCTAAGGCCATATTACATTGTGTTGATTGAGGATCAGTACCCGAAACGTGCATGTCCGGTCCATGCTGCAAATTCATCTGTTCTTAAATGATGCTTTTGAATTTGAAGACGTTTAACATTTCTACCTCAAAATTGAATGAATTGGTCTATACAACGTACAAGATTATGTACATTAAAGAAATGACTATCTTACTTTTGGTGTTCATGGGTGTATAATTTTGGTTGGACACGTGCACATTTTCGGAGAATCGTTTCGCAATTCACGTAATTTGCACGTGACCAACCAGAATTATACACCCATAAACACCAAAAGTAAGACAGTCATTACTTATATTTACATTTATTCTAAATATCGGTCATTTTTATTTGCATGCACTTCGCACATTTTGCCTTTTGAAGCGTCAAATGTATTTGAATGTTGGTAAATTCTCTCTTCATGCAAAACTTGAACTTGACGTCTCAATAGCAACCCAAGTTATTGGAATATAATTCTAGTTTCCTAATGGGCATTTACTAGTAACGTAAATATAACACGATACACTTTCGGCGATGATTCATGATTTGTTAAGTATCTTAAGGTCATTCAAAGATATATTATGAACGGTGCCACATCTGTTGATAAGATCTCTTCTACAATCGCAGAAAGGATCTATTATTAAAAGCAAGGAATCTGAGTGTCCAAGAAGGGTGCATAATATGAATATTATTCAAGATTGTTCAATCCAAAGAGCTGAATATGGAATCTTTTGACTTTGAAAATGTACGTGCTAAAATTAAGGTCTTATTCTTTCCTTTGTTCATAACTGTTATTATCATTTTAGATGAAAATTAAAATATGTACTGTAAAGTATTAACTATTCTGCCTAGGGAAACGGGGGGGGGAGTTGTTGTCAAATTTGTTCTTTTCCATAATCTTTTGCAATATTCCAGAGTATGAATAGAAAATCATTTTGGGATATCGCAATATTGAATTTGCGATATTAAAAATTCGAATCTGTGATATGATAAAAATCTATTTTGATTTGAGACTTTAAACTTTCTGGAGGTTTGACATTTGACATTAAGATTGTTTAAGGTTTGACTTTGAAAGTTATTTTTTTTGAAAATTTAGAACTTCCTCTTGTTTGTTACAAATATAAGATCCTTTTCGAAAGTTAAATCAGATCCTAAAATACTTGAATCATGTCCTGCTTCTTGAGAATGTGCAACGTCTGAACATCTATATAATCCAGCTGGTCATATTATTACAGGTGACTTTTTAATTATCAAAGACAGGCAGCTTCGTGGTCTTCTAAAAAAAGGACCTAGGTATAGAATCCCATCCAAGATAGATTTTATTAAATGTCGCGAAGTGCTAAAGGAAGCTTTAGATAACTATTCGAAACGATGGTGTAAATCGGAAGGAGTCGAATCGCATGCTCTGAATGACTGGAAAACCTCATTTTGGATGTTACTGATATTCCAATAGATAACAACTACAAAAATCCTAATTTTTTTGAAAATCCAAGTTCTAAATCTGAAAGATATTTCAAATCCAAGTAACGTAATTTACATGAAAAATATGTCTTCGCGCCTGCAGACAAAGCAGCCAACAACACCATAATTATTTGAAAACGCTACTACATATCAACTTTAGTTTCGGAACTTTCCTCTACTAATACTTATAAAATCGAAAACAATGAAAGTGTTCCCAATATTTTGAACAAACATAACTGTTACAGTGAAACTTCTTCTTTTAACACCCCTATTTCTAAATTGGATCTCCCTACAATATACTGTATACCAAAACTTCACAAGTCTCCTTACAAGTTTCGATACATTGCTAATTCTAGCAACTGCTCAACTACAATTTTGTCTAGAAATCTGGCATCAGCACTCACGGCTATAAAGGGACATATGGCAAAATACTGTGAAACTGTCATGAACAGGAGTGGTGAAAACTTCTTTTGGTCTATTAAAAAATCAGGGGATGTGATTGACAAAATGAAATCAAGAAATTTTAAAGCAAATACTATATCTTCTATATATACGATATGGTGTTTTGATCGAGAGGGGGAAGCTTATATTCGAAGGCTTCTTTTCCGCAACAGATTACAAATAATACAAATCATGGACATGTTACCTGAGTAAATTCGATGAAGACGACGATGTCGATGACGACATGCGCGGACGATTTAAAGCCGTATATATAATCTGTCCGTCAGCGAGAGAAACGCCTACCTCGTGACCGATGGTAAACCAATTAACATTCCCTCTGAACATTACCGTACGATTTTGTCATGTTTTTCTCGCATTATTGTAGATAGTAATTTTCTGCCAGTTTAAATGTATAAAAACTCCACGAAATAAAACAAAGAGAGAAAATAGAAAATTGACAAGACCAGCGTTTACTGCGCCTCAGAGTAATTTGTTGTTCCACCATGATGAGTTTTACATGTGTGTACATATCTATAAGAAAACCTCTCCGCTCATGTATTGATGCTTTCCCACAGTTTTACATCGATCTAGAGTTTTCGTCATCAAGAGTGAATCTAGAGAGAGAGAAAAGGGTAGGTGGTGTGGTGGGGGTCAGAATCCCCGGAACCTCCTCTCCTGGAATGTTGACTTCTCCCGGCTGGTAAACATTGGACATGACCTTTCAGGAGGCAGAACAGATGAAATCTTGAACAGAGGATACATCAAAATTAAGCATATAACATAATATTTTGGGAATGAAATATTCCATACAATTTTTTTTTCATTTCACATAAATTAATCCAGGCACGCGCAAGCTCTTACTTGACGCTAATTCCGGCATCTGCATCAATTAGACGGTCTAATCTAAACCCGTCTCATCATCCTATCAAATAATTGTCTTTGAACCGGAAAAATCTTTCACGTTTTCATTTTACATACCAGATTGTTATAAAAGTATATCCGTTTCCCAAATTCATTATTTTGCAGCAGACCGTAAATGGCGCCAAAGTTCATGCGCCTCTGGATTTGCTCATTGTTTTATGATATCAGATAATAATAGTTGCTTCATTAATAAACAGGTTGTGGTCGCTTCGGATCATGTATACATATCTTTCGTTATTAAGGTAGAACATCCCTCATGTCTCAGATGCCGTTATAACTTTACATTGTACCCTATGGAAAAAGTAAGGGAAATCCCTTTTTAGAGGTGATAAAATGTAATTTTAGTAGTTTTTTCCCAAAGCCATATTAGTTTGATAATCTGAACAATATTCTGAAGAGGAAAAATAAGGTATCCAGGCAAAACATTTCTAACAATTCTGACCTAAGGGATACGCTACCTTAAACTGCATATGCTGTATTGTGCCGAATTCCCCATGTTTTTTTATATAGATGTTTTTTTGGTCTGAATTAAAGTATATCACTCTGTCCTGTGAAATGAGGGAGAGGTGATCCCCCCCCGGAATAAGCCCCCCCCCCCCAAAAAAATGAAAGCTGTCGCCTCGGTCATATTTTTATACCCCCGCCATATAATGGTGGGGGTATATAGTAATGCACTTGTCCGTGCGTGCGTCCGTGCGTGCGTCCGTCCCACCTGTGGTTTCCGGACATTTTAAGGAAAACTATTACAGATAATCAATTCATTTCTTGTATATAGCTTTTACTCCAAAAAATGCAGGTCAAGTTCGAATATGGGTCATGTCCCTCAATTTGGTGCAGAGTTATGCCCCTTGAAACTTAGAAAATTTCAAAATTTTGTGGTTTCCGGACGTGTAAAGGAAAACCATAACAGATAATCAATTCATTTCTTGCATATAGCTATTACACCAAGAAATACAGGTCAAGTTCGAATATGGGTCATGTCCCTCAATTTGGTGTAGAGTTATGCCCCTTGAAACTTTCAAAATTTTGTGTTTTCCGGACGTTTAAAGGAAAACCATTACAGATAATCAATTCATTTCTTGCAAATAGCTATTATACCAAGAAATACAGGTCAAGTTCGAATATGGGTCATGTCCCTCAATTTGGTGCAAAGTTATGCCCCTTGAAACTTAGAAAATTTCAAAATTTTGTGGTTTCCGGACATTTAAAGGAAACCCATTACAGATGATTAATTCATTTCTTGCATATTGCTATTACACCCAGAAATACAGGTCAAGTTCGAATATGGGTCATGTCCCTCAATTTGGTGCAGAGTTATGCCCTTTGAAACTTAGAAAATTTCAAAATTTTGTGGTTTCCGGACGTTTTAAGGAAAACCATAACAGATAATCAATTCATTTCTTGCATATA
The DNA here is from genome assembly GCA_028142955.1 of Pinctada fucata. NCBI lineage: Eukaryota > Metazoa > Mollusca > Bivalvia > Pterioida > Pteriidae > Pinctada > Pinctada fucata. The sequence continues at coordinate 529,748 of AP027110.1, read as the reverse complement.
GCTATTACACCAAGAAATACAGGTCAAGTTCAAATATGGGTCATGTCCCTTAATTTGGTGCAGAGTTATGCCTCTTGAAACTTAAAAAATTTCAAAATTATGTGGTTTCCGGACGTTTTAAGGAAAACCATAACAGATAATCAATTCATTTCTTGCATATAGCTATTACACCAAGAAATACAGGTCAAGTTCAAATATGGGTCATGTCCCTTAATTTGGTGCAGAGTTATGCCTCTTGAAACTTAAAAAATTTCAAAATTATGTGGTTTCCGGAAGTTTAAAGGAAAACCATTACAAATAATCAATTCATTTCTTGCATATTGCTATTACACCAAGAAATACAGAACAAGTTCGAATATATGTCATGTCCCTCAATTACGTGCAGAGTTATGCCCCTTGAAACTTAGAAAAATTCACAGTTTTGTGGTTTCTGGACATTAGAAGGACAACTGTAACAGATCATAAATTCATTTGTTGAATGTAGCTGTTATTTCAGAAATTGCAGGTTAGGTTTGAATATGACTCAATTTTATGCAGAGTTGTGCCCCTTTGAATACAGGTCATGTTCAAATAAAGGGTCATGTTCCTTAATTTTGTGTTGAATTGTGCCCCTTCCAACTTTTTATACATTGCTTATATGTAAAAGATTCCGGGCGGGGGTATCATTGATCCTTAGATCAACAATAAATTTCATTCAAATTCGGAAAAGAAAATACCACATCATATTTACCTTGTAAAAAGTCCATAATTGTATAATATCTATGATATTACAAACCTTCATATGCGATTCTTTTGATATTCACCAATTTTATTTTATAAAGACCAAGGACGATTTCATTTATACGAAGGTTTATGAACATTATGATTCAATAAAAAGGTACGGGGCGGAGAAAAGAAAATTATTTCAGTAGCGGGTTCTTGTGAATTGTTTTGATAATTGTAATTATTCGTCCAAAGTAAATAACATATTGTGTTTCAAGCGAAAAGTGGATGCTTACTCCTCCCCGGCACCTGGTTCCACCTCTTGCTTGTTAGGGGTCAGTCGATGCTCAATTTGTTGCTCTATTGTGAGTGCTCTTGAGATTATCTTCTGTAACTCATATATGCAACACTTATGCCCTTTGCGGTGTGGAGCTCGAAAAAAAGTTCCCCGCGAGGACAGTAACAGTAAGTGTTTTGAATATTTTCCCCTGACATTGTTGCCATTGCACTTTCTATATAGACATAACCCCAGACAGTGCATGTACTTTATATATATTTTTTTCATTTTTCGTGCATGAACATCGACGGTGGGTGCGGCTAGCCAGCAGGGGATGCTTACTCATACCGGGTACCTGGTCCCACCTCTAGCTTGCTAGGGGTCCGTCGAAGCTCAATTTGGTGCTCTATTTTGAGTGATGTTGAGAGTATCGTCAGGATCTTCTTTAACTCATTTACGCCCGCTTTTCGTAAAGGAAAACATAAGAAGTATGGGTTTTACATTCTCGCAGGTCTACCGCCTGAAAGGTCACGTCTAATGAAATGTATCTGAATTCCCCGGTTGGGACATAGATAGAACCATTCCACCTCGACTGATATTTTCAAATCTAATAGTGTTAGATTCTATGAATCCAGATACGCTCAGAATGCCATCTAAAACCATTGTACTTCCATTTTTTTGTGTTTTGCTGTTGGTGCTGACATAGGGTCTTGTTGGAGATCCCCTCCCGTCTTCCATATAGCGATCCTTGTTGAGATTGCTTTTTTGGTCTCCTCTGAAATGATGCTAATGAATTTGAAGACTTTAAACATTATCTCGTTTGTGTCACACTTATGCCCTTTGCCGTGTGGAGATCTTGAAAAGGTCCCCGCGAGGGGTTTGACAGTAAGTGTTTGAATATTTCTCCCTGACATGGTCTCCATAGCACTTTTTATATAGGCATAACCTTAGACACTGCATGTTTTGTCAGTCGGACTCCTCGGATGATAACATACATGAGCTCGCTACAGCCGGCAGAACACGGACTGTATTACGTACGCCCTCTTGACAAATTTACATCACAGGAAAGGGGATGTCACTTCATTGAAAATCAACGATTTTTGAAGAAAATATTGGAAAATATAAAGCCTTGTAATATTTTAATCCTCAATTCAATTTTTCCCATTTAATCCTGAAATCATCACTGGACATTCTGGATAATTTGATAGTTTTTGATAAGTTTTGACAGATTCATCAACAGGATTCCTAATAATTTACCAGCAACTATAGTAAATTGGATGAAAATTGTAATTTTTTAGCGACAGTGTCTTCTTTTATTCATATAACTGGAATGACACTTTCAATATTATGACGTCATCAAGAAATTCACGAAAACGTCGATTAATGCATATTTCAAAGTCTCGTAGAAAATTTTCCTGTGGATAGAATCAGATATAAGTTTGTATTGTCAAGGACAGACAAGAAATATAATTTATGAAAATTTTAAGAAAAATTGAATTGTTCAATACCTCCTTAAATGAGAATAAAACTCGATGTGTATCATTTATTTTATTATATGACGATCAAAGACAGTGTACCGGTCAGGATCTAAAATAAACTGTTTTATTACTATGGTCTTATAATCGTTACCGTTGCGTATTTCCACCTGATAATTTACATGGTCAGTTTCATTTTGAAAAGCAGGGGTGTATTAAATATTTGGATTTTTATTTTTATGAAAATTGAAGAAAATCTTAAGTTTGTAAGTCAGATAAAGTTCTCGTTCAGGTTTATGTGAAGGTAAGATGCCCACGTAGAGAACTGGGTGGTATTTAATTATTCAGTTTTAGTAATCAGGCTTAGTAAAGATATTTTCACCAAAATAATTGTGCAATTTCTTTTCAATAAATGTAAATTACAATATTTCGAATGATTTTTTCCGGACGTTTGTATTCAAAGAAACAGATGGCAATTATCACTTTACAGTTTTATAAGATTGCTAGTACATAAGTACTGGTATACTGATTATATACTTTGATTAATATCAGGATTTTTGTTTGAAAGGTACTCAACCAGCCCATCTTAAGACCTGAAATCTCACATATACTAGTACATAAATTCAAATAACTGAATTGGGAATGGAAGAATGAAAACAAAAATGATTTTTTTTTTCAATTGAGGTGAATGATATTCTGGTTTTATTTCTAGAAGAGTCACCATTATTTTAAAAATACATTCCAGCGTGGACATGTACATCTACTGAGATGTTTTATGGTTTGAGGGTGACTTCTAGATAATCAATGAGTGTCGGAGTTTTTTTTTCTGTTTTTTTTTTGTCCCAAAAGGTACTCAGTTGCACGTAAAAAGAAAAAAAAACCTCATCAATATGGCATGAGTAATTGTACCTACCAGAGGGCACTAATGAAATACATTTTGTTGTGGCTGGAAATCACGTCAGCATTTGAATATGTACCGTTGAAGAGGATTTACTATCCAAAACACGTATCTGGTGCATTAAAACTCGTTTGAAATTACGATGATTTTCAATTTGATGACGTTTAACAATTTTACCTTTGAGAGGGCGTTAGGCACGGTCCATTTGATATTCTGGGGGGGGGGGGGCTTGGGTTTTTTTCGAAAAAAATAATTTTGCTCTCAATTTTGATGAAAGAAATTAATTTGCTTATGGTGTGACAGAAAAAAATAATCTTGCTCTTACAAATAATCTGAATTTGAAGAATTACCATAAAATTTCGCTAAAATTCATGAAAATTTTCCGGCTCGCTTCGCTCGCCGCAGTTTTCAATTGTATCACAAATTTTTGGCTCGCTTCGCTCGCCATAGTATAATATAGAAACATTATTTAGTTATGGCAATGTTCATATATTTAAAATATCAAAAGTTATACATGTACATGTATGTGAATGAACAAGAGCTTCCATAAAAGCTTAAGCATATCATCAATATTTATGTATTGCTATTCAATACATGTTGCATGTATCCCATAGAGTCTAATTTTATGTTCTTGTAAGCTTGGAAGAAGAACTTCAGTTATTCACTAATTTACAAATATTAGTAACATTTAAAAATTTGTCTAGGAGACCTTCCCCTCAGACCCTCTTATACATGTTATATACATGTACCTTATATAAAATATTGAGAATTGTATTAAAGTCTTTTATCTCTCTGTTTAAAAGTGAATTGAATACTAGCATAAAAATAAACTAATATATTAATATTTAAAGTTTTGAGTAAAAATATAAATAATTTCTATTGATAAAACACAAACATTCTTTAAATATGCTCATCACTTTGTTAAAAAAATTTCCTTGCTCCAACTTTGCAAGAAAAAAATAATTTTGATCCGGTCCGGGGCGAAAAAAATAATCTTGCTCTGACAAAAAACCCAAGCCCCCCCTGAATATCAAATGGACCGTACCTTACCTGAATACATTTGGTTGTGTCTGAAAATCATTTTGGCTGAAGAGGATTTGCTACGTGTGTACGTGTGTACGTGTGTACGTGTGTACGTGTCTACTGTCTATGTGTCTACGTGTCTACGTGTTTACGTGTGTACGTGTGTACATGTCTACTGTCACGTGTCTACGTGTCTACTTGTCTACGTATCTACGTGTCTACGTGTCTACTGTCTACGTGTCTACGTATCTACGTGTCTATGTGTCTACGTGTCTACGTGTGTACGTGTCTACGTGTCTACGTGTCTACTGTGTACGTGTCTACGTATCTACGTGTCTATGTGTCTACGTGTCTACGTGTGTACGTGTCTACGTGTCTACTGTCTATGTGTCTACATGTCTACGTGTCTACGTGTCTACTGCATTAAAATTGGTTTGAAATTTTCATCAAGAAGGTAAAACGTTGGAACTCTCTGAATGTCAGTCGGACTCCTCGGGTGATAACATACATCAGCTCGCTACAGCCGGCAGAGCACGGATTGTATTACATATGCCCTCTTTTGGTACCCATTTACATATTCATCTGTGTTGCATTGGCCCCTGCGTTTTGCGGTCTTGTTTGTGTGTTGTCATCTGACAGTGTATGAGGAGGTTGTTTTACACCACAACTGTACGTTCGTCGAGACCTCTTGGTAATCGGCAAAGTTGGTGCGTTGTGCGCACGTAATCCATAACAGCACCATTTGCTACTTGTGTGGCAAACGACCGTCCAAAGTCGGCACCGGTTACCATTGGTCTCGTTGGTTTATGTGTAGTTTTTTGTGTTTGATATTTATATGTTTCTTTTTCGTCTCTCAGTATACTCGTCCTTATGCAAGCAGGAGATGCTTACTCTTTCTGGGCACCTGGTCTCACTCCCATATCGGGAGTTCGCTTCTTTTCATATTGTGGAGGTTTTTCTTTGTTTGCTTTGGTTCTTGTTTTGTCCTGATTTTGTATGCCTTCGGTTTCTGATTTTCTGAATTATCGATTTTGTGCTGTATACAGAGTAAGGTCATTATCCATATTTGTCATTGTATGTTTGCTTTGGTTCCTGTTTTATCCTGATTTTGTATGCCTTCGGTTTCTGATTTTCTGAATTATCGATTTTGTGCTGTATACAGGGATATTGTCGTCATCCATATTTGTCATTTTTGTTTTCGAATCGGGTCTTTTGGTGTTTTATTGTTCGTGCTGCAACAGGGTCTTATTGGAGATCCCCTCCCTTCTTTTATTCTAGTCTCTGAACTCGCAATAAAATTCGGAGAAACCTCGACCTTTTTCTTACATGCCGTAACTAGTAAAGGGCGAGGGGATCCGAAAGTTGCAATAGTATCAAATCGATTTAGACGTACTTTTCCGCAATAGACGTCAAGTTTATTTTACTGTGACGTAACGAGAGTCAGTACTTGCTTGTCTAGCTGTAATGTTTGTACAACCTTCCAACTTCTGGGTCACCCAGTGGTCTCTAATAACGCACAATTGTTGTGTATAATAACTCCCACACTGTACGCCGACTACACAAACAAGCATATCAGATTAATTTTGTAACTAGATTAAAAGAAAAACAGTCCGTGCTCTGCTGGCTGTAGTAAACTCAAGCATGTTATCACCCGAATTCAAAAATACAAGTGGTCGGGGCCCTGTCTTCTTTAAAAGAGATTTGGACAGAGTTCTGCCTTCACAGTCAGACAGAGTATAATTCTTAAGACTGCATTAGAACAAGGCTGTAGACTGGTCAATTGCCACGCCCACGTCCGTTTTGTGACTGAAGGATCATATCCAAAGGCATGTGATAATTCTGAAGTATTTTCGATGGTAATTCTGTCCACCATTGATCCTTCTAATTACGTTTATCATGTCATCATAACATGTAGGTTCTGAAATACTCTTTCGCTTGTATGATAGGTCCGAATTTCAAAAGACCTTCAGAGTAATTTTAGGAACCTTGCAACTGGCTTGAAAGTTACTTGGTAATGTGTAAATTTCTATTGTGAAAATCCAGAAATAAAAAAAACCAACTTTTTAAAATTGACTTTCACTGGAAGAATATGGAATAAAATTAAACAACCGTGTTAATCTTTCTTCTCAATTCATTTTTAAGTATTATCTATTATGGGGAGATAACACACCAAAATGACCCTTTTAAAAGTATTATCCGATATTTACCTCCCCAGTACAAAACTTTGTCAAATATCAAACGATTTAGAAAAAAAGACATGAAATAAGTATAACATTTTGGTCACGATTTCTATCATTAAACATCTAACACCCCAAGAGAAACATATACTGTCTATTATATTTACGCATCTATTTTGTAAAAATCCTCTATGAAGTACATATCTATTCAAATTATTTTCATATTTTCATAATATAAAAAAAGATAACTGTAATTTTGCAATTTTTGGGCCATGTGTACAATATGGAGAAAGAACGATAACTGTTAAAAATAGATTTATAAATATCTTATTCTCGTATATATAGCCAAAACTCGATCACACATTGTGAAATATAGGTAAAACTTTACAGTTAAGTGGCAGAAACTTGTTAGAAATTACAATATTACACCCGTGTTTACCTTTCGGAATTTGAGCACAATTTTTGGACCTAAATTTCAAAATTGTAAATGATATATAGATGCATACAAGCGTAATGATTTTGGATTCAATATAGTACATTTTCCCTGGTTAGACGGTTCCTAGAAAAATTTCATACGGTATCTACATTTTGCAGATCATCCTGTATGCTAGAGCATGTGCTGATGTTTTAGATTTTTGGTAGTAGAAATTTACAAATTACCAAGAAACTTTTAGCCCAAGGTTTTCGCTTTCACAAACTAGTAAAAACTTTCTGCAAATGTTCCAAAAATTATTGTCAACTTCTTGTGAAATTCAATTCCATAAAAGCAACAGAGTATATTACTTTGAGTATTTCACAACCTGCATTTTATCGTAACATAATTCACAGGATAAGAAGGATAAAAGGTGGACAATATTGCCATCGGAATTGTGTTAGAATTATCAGATGCCTTCTACAAAGTGGATATGATCCTTCAGTCACCAGACGGACACTTGGGTTGTGTACTGGACTTAACTACAGCCTCATACCAGCGCATTTTTAAGAATTGCACTTTGAATGACTGTGACGACAGGACTCCATGACGGGCCCTGTTAAAACCTCTTTAGAGGAGATGGAGCCCCGATCATCTGTCCTCTCTGAATCTTAGCCCGACTCCCCGGGTGATTACATGCATGAGCTCGCTACAGCCGACAGAGCACGGACTGTATATCGTAAGCCTTCTGTTTCTATATCCATTTACATATCCATTAGCATTTTGGCCATTAACAGACGCTGTGGTTATCCTACATTACTTGCACACAACCCTCCCACTTTTCGGATTTCCGATTACCGAGATGTCTCGAAGAGTGTAAATCAGCCTCCTCATTGTTAGATGACCACACAAAAACAAGACCGCAAAACACTAGAAGTACCTATGAAACATTTCAAATCATCATGTTCTCTTTGCTTTTGAATGATAAATATGGAAAAAACCATATCCCTATCAAGAATGACAAATATGCAAAAAAAACATATCCCTATAAAGAAGTACAAAATTGTTATTTTGAAGAGTTTGGATCAATTCTTTTTCATACGTGTATTAAAATAAATCTGAATCAAGAGGCGCATGATTAGTACCCATAGGGATTCCTACGGCCTGCTTGTAGAGTTTCTCACCTAAGCTTACAGGGATATGGTCATTATCCATATTTGTCATTACATAAATGTTGTCCACACGGAAGATCAAGGCTATACACAGGTCACCACATGTCATAATTTGTATGATTTGTATTCTGTGGCAGAAAAGAGACCCTTTGATTCAGTTTTCCCCTCTCGATCAAAACACCATTGAATGACCATATCCCAATACACAGAACACAATCGATAGTTCAGAAAGTCACAAACCGAAGGCATACAAAATCAGGATAAAGCAGGATAAAGCAGGAACCAAGCAAACAAAAACATCCACCATATGAAAATAAGCGAACTTCCAATATGGGAGTGAGACCAGGTGCCAAGGAAGAGTCATCATCTCCTGCTTGCATGCAACACCCGTCGCTTCAATTCGGCAGAAATATCACATCCGGTTACTAAAATTTCGGAAAATACAAGTATAGTCTGTGGTTGGATGGTTCAAATGGTCTGAGACAGAATATCATCCACCATTCTGGACAATGGGACATCATAGTGTATGACGAGTTTCCCATATCGACCGTAGAACTTCCTCAGTTACGGTGTTAGTCGATATCAAACGTATCCCTGACTGAGAAGCTTATCTGAAAGAAGCCTAGCTCCCAAAACAAAATCTGTACAGCTGTTTGTTTGGTTTTTTTTATTTGCTATGGGTGTATTAGAGACTCCCTCATTATTCGTTCTTTTGGGCGAGTATTGATGATAAGATTTCTTGATTTTGATGGGGACTTTTGAGGACCAATTGATTGAGTATGAAGTTTATGTATTGAATATTTCAGAGAAATAAGACGGTAGCTTGGCAATATCCCCGTAAAATTAAGGAAAGATAACTGTTTCATATATTGTCGTATGGATATCTCCGTTAACTGATATTTAGGTATATTTGCTTTATGATTGAGATAAAGAAGATCCTGACGACAATTTCGACAGCACTCACAATGAGCATCGACGGACCCCTAGCAAGCTAGAGGTGGGACCAGGTGTCCGGGAGGAGTAAGCATGAGGAAACTCATAATAATGACCATATTCAAAATCCTATGGTCGGATGGTTCAAATGGTCTGAGACCAGCGCATTCTTACGGTGACCTAATAAACAAAATCAGAAGGATTAAATTGTCAATATTGAAATACATGTATATGTTCTATAAGAAAAAGAGGGGAGGAAATCTCCAACAAGACCCCGTTGCAGCATCAACAGCAAAACACCAAAACACCCGATTCAAAAACACAAAAGACAAGTACAGCACGAGACGGAAAAGAGACACACGACATGTAAACATCAAACACAAAAGACTACACATAAGTCGACAAGACCAATGGGCAACCGGTGCCGACTTTGGACGGCCATTTGTCACGTAAGTAGCAAATGGTGTGGTTATCCTGGATTACGTGCGCACGACCCTCTCACTGCTCCAATTACCGAGAGGTCTCGAAGAACGTACAATTGCGGTGTAAAACACGTCCTCACCGTAAGATTATCTCACACAAACAAGACGGCGAAACGCAGAAGCCCCAGAAACACAGATGAATATGTAAATGGGTATAAAAAGAGGGCATGCGTAATACAGTCCGTGCTCTGCCGGCTGTAGCGAGCTCATTTATCATGTAATTACCCGAGTACCAATTACAAATTTAATCCTCGTTAGTAGTACTTTATGTCAAACACTTTAAATAGAAGCCAAAGAGAATTTTCTTGGCGTCATCTACAATACAGAAATTTAATTTCCTCATGCCAAGATGAGCGGCTCCAAATTTTGTGTAGGGGTTTATTCAGAAGCGTATTTAAGTGAAATATATGAACAAAAAGGCAGCTCAAACTTCAATCACATATGTGGGAAAATAGTCGGTCGCCTGGATCTACTGAAGATATGATCCTAAAGCCACCAAAAAGACAATGGGCATGGTACTGTACCAATTTACAGTTTTGTAACAGTGTCTCCTCCAACGTTTCACACTGGCCAACCGTGACGACGGGACTCCACGGCAGTCATTGTTCAAATCTCGTCTTGAATCTTTGTCCTGTCTGGAAGTTGGTCAGACTTCTCGGTTGATTGATCTTGAGCTCGCTTCATCCAGCAGAGCACAGACCGTTATACCCATGCCATAGACATGTTTTTAGATCCATTTACATAAAATCTTTGTTACAAAAGGCCACTGTCATTGGTGTTTCTGTGCGTCTGTTTCGATTGTTTTGTATGATGTTCTGTTGAATATTGTTGCGTCGTTCAGCCATATGCGCATGTACTTTTGTCTGATGTCATTTATGTGTCACTTTCCTGTGGGTTTGTTTCTTAAGAATACCAGCGCATGACGGGCCCTGTCCAAACCTCTTTATAGAAGACAGGTCCCCGACCACCTGTCCTCTCTGAATCTCAGTCGGACTTCTCGGGTTGTTACATGCATAATCTCGATACGGCTGGCAGAAAACGGACTGTATTTCGTACGCCTTCTGTTTTTATATATGTTTTATTTCATATTCATCTGTGTGTTTTTGGAGCCCATGCTTTCTGTTTGTATGTTCATTTTACAGTATCGACTCACTGTTTTTAGAAACAGGATGGGATAGTTTAAAAGACCGACGAGAAAAAAGAAAACTCTCACACTTCTACAAAATTGAAAACAGTTTGATACCTGACGAAAATTAAGCAACAACCCAATATTTTTGAGACCTTTTACTTTGAATGATAGCACCGCGAAGTTTTCGTGACATATTTCAAATACCAATTCTTTTGTAGAAGACTGTACACCTATTGTTAACATATAACACTAAACTGATATCGAAATTGAAACAATTACCTTTGGTAGAGCCTTAAATGAAAAGAATGTACTTTAGAGGGAAAATAATGAAGAATAAAGTTTGAAGAGAAGCCTTGAAAAATTAAGGTAACAGGTACTTGAGATAAACCACATTAGGCTCATGATTCACGAGTCTAATACGGTTTTCTTTCAAAAATTTAGTATTATCTTCTTTCAGCCGTCTTCTGGTTGAGGTTTATTCCATCTACCCTCTTTCAATCGCTTTTGCTAATAAATTGCCGATAATTCCCATTAAAGACATTTGTTGCTCATAATTGCTCTTTATTCCATGTTCAGCGATGTTAATGATGACTTTCAGCCAAATTATGCCGCAATTTTGTCGAACGGGATGCACATCCGGTTTTTAATTTTTTCATAAAAAGAGTAATTTTACGATTCGACGGATTAATCTCTTTAACCGGAAGTGACATTTTGGCAGGTGGTTGTCCTACATGAAGATTGATATCGATCGAACTATGATTGATTAAAAAATGAAGAAAATGGTGATCACGAAGGTGTTATTTTAAAGAAAATACAGAAAAAAAGCACCCAAAAAGATATCGTCGTTAAACTTTATTTCTTTGATAGAAAAGATAGTTATAAAAATACAACATCAAAATATCTTATTCATGGTCTAAATGTTTGTCTGATTATAAATTTATTTCTACTGGTACGTAGGCGCTTAACTTCACTTCCGGTTTCATAAACGCACTTTTTGACACGATATATTTTTAACGATGACTCCCAATTCCTAAGAGATAATTCACATCAGATTGACAATTTGATTCATTACAATCATACTGAACAGCGAATTCTACGAGATGAATTAACTCCATGGACTTAGTGTCTAACTTGAATTGTTTAAAATCATACCTGACCAATTCAGATTCCGATTTAAAATAAGTATAAATAGCTGATACCTCATATTGTTCCTGATGACAGACAGAAAAAACACAGAGTGTATACTATAAATAACTTATACCTCATATCGTTCCTGATGACAGACAAACAAAACACAGCGTGTATTCTATAAAAAGCTGATATCTCATATCGTTCCTGATGACAGATAGACAAAATATAGAGTGTATTCTTTAAATAGCTTATACCTCATATCGTTCCTGACGACAGACAGACAAAATATAGAGTGTATTCTATAAACAGGTGATATCTCATATCGTTCCTGATGACAGACATACAAAATATAGAGTGTATTCTATAAATAGGTGATATCTCGTATCGTTCCTGATGACAGACATACAAAATATAGAGTGTATTCTTTAAATAACTTATATCTCATATCATTCCTGACAACAGACAGACAAAATATAGAGTGTATTCTATAAACAGGTGATATCTCATATCCTTCCTGATGACAGACATATAAAATATAGAGTGTATTCTTTAAATAGCTTATATCTCATATCGTTCCTGACGACAGACAGACAAAACACAGAGTGAATTCTATAAATAGGCGATATCTCATATCGTTCTTGATGACAGACAGACAAAAGTAAGAGTGTATTCTATAAATAGCTCACATCTCATATCGTTCCTGATGACAGACAAACAAAACACAGACTGTATTCATAAACAGCTGATATCATATATCGTTCTTAATGACAGTTAGACAAAACACAGAGTGTATTCTATAAATAACTGACATCTCATATCGTTCATGTTGACAGACGGACAAAACACAGAGTGTATTCTATTAATAGCTGTTATCTCATATCGTTCCTGATGACAGATACACAAAACACAGAGTGTATTCTATAAATAGCTGACATCTCATATCGTTCCTGATGACAGACAGACAAAACACAGAGTGCATTCTATAAATAGCTGATATCTCATATCGTTCCTGATGACAGACAGACAAAACACAGAGTGTATTGTATAAATAGCAGACATCTCTTATCGTTCCTGATGACAGACGGAGAAAACACAGATTGTATTCTATAAATAGCTGATATCTCTTATCGATCATGACGACAGACAGACAAAACACATAGTGTATTCTATAAATAGCTGATATCACATATTGTTCCTGATGACAGACAGACAAAATATTGAGTGTATTCTATTAATACCGGATATAACATATTTTTCCTGATGACAGACAGACAAAATATTGAGTGTATTCTGTAAATAGCTGACATCTCATATCGTTCCTGATGACAGACAGAAAAAACACAGAGTATATTGTATAAATAGCTGATATCACATATTTTTCCTGATGATAGAAAGACAAAAAACAGAGTGTATTCTATAAATAACAGATGTCATATATCGTTCTTGATGACAGACAGATAAGACACAGAGTGTATTCTATAAATAGCTGATATCTCATATCGTTCCTGATGACAGAAAGACAAAACACAGAGTGTATTCATAAATAGTTGATATCACATATTGTTCCAGATGACAGAGAGACAAAACACAGAGTGTATTCTATAAATAGCTGATATCTCACATCGTTCCTGATGACAGACAAAACACAGAGCGTATTCTATTATTAGCTGACATCCAACATCGTTCCTGATGACAGACAAACAAACACAGAGTGTATTCTATAAATAGCTGATATCTCATATCGTTCCTGATGACCGACAGACAAAATACAGAGTGTATGAAAAAAATAGCTGATAACTCATTTTGTCCCTGGTGCCAGACAGAGAAACACAGAGTGTATTCTATAAATAGCTGATATTTCATAATGTTCCTTATGACAGACAGACAAAATACAGTGTGTATTCTATAAATAGCTGATATCCTTTATCGTTCCTGATGAAAGGCAGACACAACACAGAGTGTATTCTATAAATAGCAGATATCTCACATTGTTCCTTATTACAGACAGACAAAATACAGAATGTATTGTATAAATAGTGGACATCTCATATCGTTCCTGATGACAGACAGACAAAACACAGAGAGTATTCTATAAATAGCTGATATCTCATATCGTTTCTGATGACAGACATATAAAACACAGGGTGTATTCTATAAATAGCTGATATCTCACATTGTTCCTTATTACAGACAGACAAAATACAGTGTGTATTCTATAAATAGCTGATATCTCATATCGTTCCTGATGACAGACAGACAAAACACTGAGTGTATTCTATAAATAGCTTATAACTCATGTGGTTCCTGATGACAAATAGACAAAATATAGAGTGTATTCTATAAATCACTGAAATATCATATCGCTCCTGGTGACAAACAAACAAAACAAAGAGTTTATTTTAAAAAAACTGATATCTCATATCGTTCCTTGTGACAGAGTATCAACACACAGAGTGCATGATATAAATAGCTGATAACTCATTTTGTCCCTGGTAAATGACAGATATTCAAAACACAGAGTGTATTCTATAAATAGCTGATATCTCATATCGTTCCTGATGATAGACAGACAAAACACAGAGTGTATTCTATAAATAGCTGATATCTCACATTGTTCCTTATTACAGACAGACAAAATACAGTGTGTATTCTATAAATAGCTCACATCTCATATCGTTCCTGATGACAGACAGACAGAAAAAGAGAGTATTCCATAAATAGCTGACATCTCAAATTGTTCCTGATTACAGACAGACAAAACACAGAGTGTATTCTATAAATAGCTGATATCTCACATTGTTCCTCATTACAGATAGACAAAATACAGAGTTTATTCTATAAATAGCTGATATCTCAAATCGTTCCTGATGACAGACAAAACACTGAGCGTATTCTATAATTAGCTGACATCTAATATCGTTCCTGATGACAGAGAGACAAACACAGAGTTTATTCTATAAATAGCTGATATCTGAAATCGTTCCTGATGACAGACAAAACACTGAGCGTATTCTATAATTAGCTGATATCTCATATCGTTCCTGATGACCGACAGACAAAACACAGAGTGTATTAAAAAAAAAGCTGATATCTCATATCGTTCCTGATGACAGACGGACAAAACAGAGACTGTATTCTATAAATAGCTGATATCTCATTTTGTCCCTCGTGCCAGACAGAGAAACACAGAGTGTATTCTATCAATAGCTGATATCTCACAATGTTCCTTATGACAGACAGACAAAATACCGTGTGTATTCTATAAATAGCTGATATCTCATATCGTTCCTGATGACAGGCAGACAAAACACAGAGTGTACTGTATAAATAGCTGATATCTCACATTGTTCCTTTTTACAGACAGACAAAATACGGCATGTATAAATATATGATATCTCATATCGTTCCTGATGACAGAGAGACAAAACACAGAGTGTATTCATAAATAGTTGATATCACATATTGTTCCAGATGACAGAGAGACAAAACACAGAGTGTATTCTATAAATAGCTGATATCTCACATCGTTCCTGATGACAGACAAAACACAGAGCGTATTCTATAATTAGCTGACATCCAACATCGTTCCTGATGACAGACAAACAAACACAGAGTGTATTCTATAAATAGCTGATATCTCATATCGTTCCTGATGACCGACAGACAAAATACAGAGTGTATGAAAAAAATAGCTGATAACTCATTTTGTCCCTGGTGCCAGACAGAGAAACACAGAGTGTATTCTATAAATAGCTGATATTTCATAATGTTCCTTATGACAGACAGACAAAATACAGTGTGTATTCTATAAATAGCTGATATCCTTTATCGTTCCTAATGAAAGGCAGACAAAACACAGAGTGTGTTCTATAAATAGCAGATATCTCACATTGTTCCTTATAACAGACAGACAAAATACAGAATGTATTGTATAAATAGTGGACATCTCATGTCGTTTCTGATGACAGACAGATAAAACACAGGGTGTATTCTATAAATAGCTGATATCTCACATTGTTCCTTATTACAGACAGACAAAATACAGTGTGTATTCTATAAATAGCTGATATCTCATATCGTTCCTGATGACAGACAGACAAAACACTGAGTGTATTCTATAAATAGCTTATAACTCATGTGGTTCCTGATGACAAATAGACAAAATATAGAGTGTATTCTATAAATCACTGAAATATCATATCGCTCCTGATGACAAACAAACAAAACAAAGAGTTTATTTTAAAAAAACTGATATCTCATATCGTTCCTTGTGACAGAGTATCAACACACAGAGTGTATGATATAAATAGCTGATAACTCATTTTGTCCCTGGTAAATGACAGATATTCAAAACACAGAGTGTATTCTATAAATAGCTGATATCTCATATCGTTCCTGATGATAGACAGACAAAACACAGAGTGTATTCTATAAATAGCTGATATCTCACATTGTTCCTTATTACAGACAGACAAAATACAGTGTGTATTCTATAAATAGCTCACATCTCATATCGTTCCTGATGACAGACAGACAGAAAAAGAGAGTATTCCATAAATAGCTGACATCTCAAATTGTTCCTGATTACAGACAGACAAAACACAGAGTGTATTCTATAAATAGCTGATATCTCACATTGTTCCTCATTACAGATAGACAAAATACAGAGTTTATTCTATAAATAGCTGATATCTCAAATCGTTCCTGATGACAGACAAAACACTGAGCGTATTCTATAATTAGCTGACATCTAATATCGTTCCTGATGACAGAGAGACAAACACAGAGTTTATTCTATAAATAGCTGATATCTGAAATCGTTCCTGATGACAGACAAAACACTGAGCGTATTCTATAATTAGCTGATATCTCATATCGTTCCTGATGACCGACAGACAAAACACAGAGTGTATTAAAAAAAAAAGCTGATATCTCATATCGTTCCTGATGACAGACGGACAAAACAGAGACTGTATTCTATAAATAGCTGATATCTCATTTTGTCCCTCGTGCCAGACAGAGAAACACAGAGTGTATTCTATCAATAGCTGATATCTCACAATGTTCCTTATGACAGACAGACAAAATACAGTGTGTATTCTATAAATAGCTGATATCTCATATCGTTCCTGATGACAGGCAGACAAAACACAGAGTGTACTGTATAAATAGCTGATATCTCACATTGTTCCTTTTTACAGACAGACAAAATACAGCATGTATAAATAGATGATATCTCATATCGTTCCTGATGACAGACAGACAAAACACAGAGTGTACTGTATAAATAGCTGATATCTCACATTGTTCCTTTTTACAGACAGACAAAATACAGCATGTATAAATAGATGATATCTCATATCGTTCCTGATGACACAAAGACAAAACACACAGTGTATTGTATAAATAGCTGACATCTCGTATCGTTCCTGATGACAGTCAGGCAAAACACAGAGTGTATTCTATAAATAGCTGTTATCTCGTATCGTTCCTGATGACAGTCAGACAAAACACAGAGTGTATTCTATAAATAGGTGATATCTCGTATCGTTCCTGATGACAGACATACAAAATATAGAGTGTTTTGTATAAATAGCTGACATCTCGCATCGTTCCTGATGACAGTCAGACAAAACACAGAGTGTATTCTATAAATAGCTGATATCTCATATTGTTCCTGATGAGAGAAAGACAAAACACAGAGTATATTCTATAAATATCTGATATCTCATATTGTTCCTGATGACAGACAGACAAAACACAGAGTATATTCTATAAATAGCTGATGTCATATCGTTTCTGATGACAGACAGACAAATCACAGAGTGTATTCAACAAATAGCTGATATCTCATATCGTTCCTGATGACAGACGGACAAAACATAGAGTGTATTCTATAAAAAGCTGATATCTTATATCATTCCTGATGACAGAAAGACAAAACACAGAGTGTATTCTATAAATAGCTGATATCTCATATCGTTACTAGTGACAGACAGACAAAACACAGAGTGTATTCTATAAATAGATGATATCACATATTGATCCTGATGACAGACAGACAAAACACAGAGTGTATTTTATAAATAGCTGATATCTCATAGCGTTCCTGATGACAGACAGACAAAACACAGAGTGTATTCTATTTATGGCTGATATCTCATATCGTTCCTGATGACAGACAGACAAAACACAGAGTGTATTCTATAAATAGCTGATATCTCATATCGTTCATTATGACAGACAGACAAAATACAGAGTGTGTTCTATATATGGTTGATATCTCATTTTGTTCCTGATGACAGACAGACAAAACACAGAGTGTATTCTATTTATGGCTGATATCTCATATCGTTCCTGATGACAGACAGACAAAACACAGAGTGTATTCTATAAATAGCTGATATCTCATATCGTTCCTGATGACAGACAGACAAAACACAGAGTGTGTTCTATATATAGCTGATATCATATATCGTTCCAAATGACAGAGTGACAAAACACAGAGTTTATTCTATAAGTAGATGATATCTTATATCGTTTCTGATGACAGACGGACAAAACACAGAGTGTATTCTATATATAGCTGATATCTTCAATCGTTCCCGATGACAGATAGACAAAACACAGAGTGTATTCTATAAAAAGCTCACATCGGTTATCGTTCCTGATGACAGACAGACAAAACACAGACTGTATTCTATAAATAGCTGATATCTCATATCGTTCCTGATGACAGACGATCAAAACACAGAGTGTATGCAACAAATTGCTGATATCTTATATCGTTCCTGATGACAGACGGACAAAACACAGAGTGTATTCTATATATAGCTGATATCTTCTATCGTTCCTGATGACAGACACACAAAACACAGAAAGTATTCTATAAATAACTGATATCTCATATCGTTCCTGATGACAGACAGACAAAAGACAGAGTGTATTCTATAAATAGCTGATATCTCATATCGTTCCTGATGACAGACAGACAAAACACAGAGTGTATTCTATAAATAGCTGATATCTCATATCGTTCCTGATGACAGACAGATAAAACACAGAGTGTATTCTATAAATAGCTGATATCTCATATCGTTCCTGATGACAGACGGACAAAACACAGAATGTATTCTATAAATAGCTGATTTCTCATAGCGTTCCTGATGAAAGGCAGACAAAACACAGAGTGTATTCTATAAATAGCTGATATCTTATATCGTTCCTGATGACAGACAGATAAAACACAGAGTGTATTCTATAAATAGCTGATATCTCATATCGTTCCTGATGACAGACGGACAAAACACAGAATGTATTCTATAAATAGCTGATTTCTCATAGCGTTCCTGATGAAAGGCAGACAAAACACAGAAAGTATTCTATAAATAACTGATATCTCATATCGTTCCTGATGACAGACAGACAAAACACAGAGTGTATTCTATAAATAGCTGATATCTCATATCGTTCCTGATGACAGACAGACAAAACACAGAGTGTATTCTATAAATAGCTGATATCTCATAGCGTTCCTGATGACAGGCAGACAAAACACAGAGTGTGTTCTGTATATGGCTGATATCTCATATTGTCCCTGATGACAGACAGACAAAACACAGTGCCAAAATTAAAGATTAGTGGGCAACAATGACATCGTTTTTTTCAATGTGATAAGTAATAATAAGTAATAAGTAATAAGTAATAACTGATTAGAAATTAAGCCCAAAGGCACCCAATAAAGCACCGATTTGAATATATTTTTCAACATTTTCTCAAGTTTACCTACAATGATCGATAACAAAGTGCGAACAGCTACTTGATTGGAAAGGATGAATCAGGTCGTCACGTCCACGATCTGTATGATGTAGACATACATGTTTTTCGAAAAAAGAATTTCATGGAAAGTTTTCTTCACTTTAGATATGGCTCATCGTTTGCTGACGACGAATCATATACATTTTTACTATATACTTTCTACAAATTCAGCTCAAATATGCATCAAATGCTACTAGTTTGTTTCATTTTATCAAAAATATTCCCAGAGGCCCCCAATACATAATAACAAGAAGAAAAACACCCTTCCATAATCTTCCACACTTGGCATTCCCAGTCTCACAAATACCCCCCCCCCCTAGCCCTAGTGCTGTATATTCATATTGAAATATTGAAGAGTATTGATATTTTCAATGCGTATCAATATACAAGTATCGGTCCTTTCAATACATTTGATACATATAAAATCCTAAGCTTTTAATTCCTTTTTTTTTTCTTTTTTCTATATTCCTTCTTTAATTCAAATCTTCTCCGATCACTTGAACGTTTACACATAAGACTTCAAATAAAGCTTTTGGGCACCTGGTTGCTTCTTTTCATGTTGTGGAGGTTTTTTTTTTGTTTGTTTGCTTTGGTTTGTGTATGCCTTAAATTTATTGATTTTCTGCATGAATTATCAATTTTGTTTTGTGTATTATAGTGTTGTACATCTGAAGACTTTTAAGAATCGATAATCGGAAAATAATCGGAAAGAGTAAACCGATCGATTATCGATTTAAATCGGAATACAAAAGTCCATGAAACATGGGACAAAAAAGATTGAAAAATAGTATTTTTCTGCATTAAATTAAGAAAACTTTTATGAAAACAAAATATAGAGCATTCAATTTCAAAGTGTCTGCCTGTTTACATGCAAGACAACAAATAACGGTTTATGTTACATAAGAAAAGAATAAAATAAATACCTTAACACAAAATACCTTTCTTTCAGCGACAATCGATTGTAAGAAAATGAAATCAATAATCGGAATAGAAAGAGTTTTAGCGATCGACAATCGATTGTCGGCAACAATTGGTTCATCACTAGTGTATTATTTGGGATATGGTATTTTTCCATATATGTCATCTTACATCTTTGTTGTATCTGACTGTTATGACAGTTTCCTGTGACTGTATCTGACTGTTATGACAGTTGTATCTGACTGTATCTGACTGTGATGACAGTTTCCTGTTGTTGTATCTGACTGTTATGACAGATTCCTGTTGTTGAATCTGATTGTAATGGTAGCTTCCTATGGTTGTATTCAAATTTATTTACCGTTTCTAGTGGTTGTATCTGACGTAAATGACAGTTGCCTTTGGTTGTACCTGACTATAATAATAACTTCCCGTTGTTGTATCTGGCTGTTATGACAGTTTCCTGTTGTTGTATATGACTGTTATGACAGTTTCCTGTAGTTGAATCTGATTGTAATGGTAGCTTCCTATGGTTGTATTCAAATTTATTTACCGTTTCTAGTGGTTATATCTGACGTTAATGACAGTTGCCTTTGGTTGTACCTGCCTATAATAATAACTTCCCGTTGTTGTATCTGACTGTTATGACAGTTTCCTGTTGTTGTATCTGACTGTTATGACAGTTTCCTGTTATTGTATCTGACTGTTATGACAGTTTCCTGTTGTTGTATCTGACTGTGATGACAGTTTCCTGTTGTTGTATATGACTGTTATGACAGTTTCCTGTTGTTGTATCTGACTGTTATGACAGTTTCCTGTTGTTGTATCTGACTGTTATGACAGTTTCCTGTTGTTGTATCTGACTGTGATGACAGTTTCCTGTTGTTGTATCTGACTGTTATGACAGTTTCCGGTTGTTGTATCTGACTGTTATGACAGTTTCCTGTTGTTGTATCTGACTGTTATGACAGTTTCCTGTTGTTGTATCTGACTGTTATGACAGTTTCCTGTTGTTGTATCTGACTGTGATGACAGTTTCCTGTTGTTGTATCTGATTGTTATGACAGTTTCCTGTTGTTGTATCTGACTGTTATGACAGCTTCCTGTTGTTGTATCTGACTGTTATGACAGTTTCCTGTTGTTGTATCTGACTGTTATGACAGCTTCCTGTTGTTGTATCTGACTGTAATGACAGTTTCCTGTTGTTGTATATGACTGTTATGACAGTTTCCTGTTGTTGTATCTGACTGTTATGACAGTTTCCTGTTGTTGTATCTGATTGTTATGACAGTTTTCTTTTGTTGATTCTGACTTTAATGTGAGTTTCCTGTTGTTCCATCTGACTGTAATGCCAGTTTCTGTGATTGTATCTAACTTCATTAACAGTTTCCTATAATTGTTTCTGACTTTAATGACAGCTTCCTGTGGTTATTTCTGAATTTAATTAGTTTTCTGTGGTATGTATTACTTTAATGAAAGTTTCCAGTGTTTATATCTAACTGTAATGATAGTTTTCTGTGTTTGTATGTGAGTTCAACGACCGTTTCCTGTTATTGTATCTGGGTTTAATGACAGGTTCCTGTGATTGTATCAGACTTTAATCAGAGTTTACTGTGGTTGAATCTGACTGTAATGACAGTTTGATATGGCTGTATATGACCGTAACGACAGTTTTCCGTTTATTTATCTGACCTTAATCACAGTTTCCTGTTGGTGTATCTGATTTTATTACAGTTTCCTGTAGTTTTATCTGACTTTGATTATAGCTTTCTTGTGACTTTATCTGACCGTTATGACAGTTTCCTGTTATTGTATCTGACCGAGATGCTATTGAATTTGAAGACGTTTTGATATAATGAAAGTATTCAGTGATTGTATTCGACTGTAATGATACTTTCTTGTATCTGGGTTTAATGACAGCTTCCTGTGGTTGTATCTGACTTTAATGATAGTGACTTGTTATTGTATCTGACTCTAATGATAGTTTCCTGTAGTTGTTGTTGACTGAAATGACAGTTTCCTGTGGCTGTATATGGGTTTAATGACAGTTCCCTGTGGTTGTATCTGACTTAATAGACAGTGTCCGGTGGTTGTATCTGACTTAATAGACAGTGTCCTGTGGTTGTATCTGACTTTAATGATAGTAACTTGTGATTGTACCTGACTCTAATGATAGTTTCCTGCAGTTGTTGTTGACTGAAAAGACAGTTTCCTGTGGCTGTATATGGGTTTAATGACAATTCCCTGTGGTTGTATCTTACTTAATAGACAGTTTCATGTGGCTGTATCTGACTTTCAGGACAGTTTCCTGTTGTTGTATCTCACTGTAATGAAAGTTCCCTGTGGTTGTATCTGACTTAATAGACAGTTTCCTGTGGCTGTATCTGACTTTCAGGACAGTTTCCTGTTGTTGTATCTCACTGTAATGACAGTTTCCTGTGGCTGTATATGGGTTTAATGACAGTTCCCTGTGGTTGTATCTGACTTAATAGACAGTTTCCTGTGGCTGTATCTGACTTTCAGGACAGTTTCCTGTTGTTGTATCTCACTGTAATGAAAGTTTCCTGTGGCTGTATATGGGTTTAATGACAGTTCCCTGTGGTTGTATCTGACTTAATAGACAGTTTCCTGTGGCTGTATCTGACTTTCAGGACAGTTTCCTGTTGTTGTATCTCACAGTAATGAAAGTTCCCTGTGGTTGTATCTGACTTAATAGACAGTTTCCTGTGGCTGTATCTGACTTTCAGGACAGTTTCCTGTTGTTGTATCTCACTGTAATGAAAGTTCCCTGTGGTTGTATCTGACTTAATAGACAGTTTCCTTTGGCTGTATCTGACTTTCAGGACAGTTTCCTGTTGTTGTATCTCACTGTAATGAAAGTTCCCTGTGGTTGTA
Organism: Pinctada fucata; assembly: GCA_028142955.1. Classification (NCBI taxonomy): domain Eukaryota; kingdom Metazoa; phylum Mollusca; class Bivalvia; order Pterioida; family Pteriidae; genus Pinctada; species Pinctada fucata. The sequence goes on along the minus strand of AP027110.1, from coordinate 506,309 downwards.
TCTGACTTAATAGACAGTTTCCTGTGGCTGTATCTGACTTTCAGGACAGTTTCCTGTTGTTGTATCTCACTGTAATGACAGTTTCCTGTGGTTGTATCTTACTGTAATGACAGTTTCCTGTGGCTATTTATCTGACTGTTATGACATTTTCCTGGTGTTCAATCTGACTGTAGTGACAGGTTCCTGTGGCTGTATTTGACGTTAATAAGTTGACTGTGATTGTATATGACTTTGATAATGGTTTCCTGTAGTTATGTCAGACTTTAATGATATAGTCCTGATGCTGTATCTGACTGTGATGACAGTGTCATGTGATGGTATCTGACTTTAATGAGTTGTCTGTTCTTGTATTTGGCTGGAATGACAGTTTCTTGTTGTTGAATCTGACTGTTATGTCAGGTTCCTGTGGCTGTATTTGACGATACAAACATTTTCTTAGCTTTTATTTGACTTTATTGACAGTTTACTGTGATTGTATATGACTTCAATGAGAGTTTCCTGTAAATGTGTCTGACTGTAATGACAGTTTTCTGTTGTTGTATCTGACTGTAATGACAGTTTCCTGTTGTTGAATCTGACTGTATATGACCTTAATAACAGTTTCTTAGCATGTATTTGACTTTATTGAGAGTTTACTGTGATTGTATATGACTTCCTGCAGTTCTGTCACACTTCAAGGATCGGGTCCTGTGGCTGTATCTGACTGTGATGACAGTTTTCTCTGATGGTATCTGACTTTAATGAGTTTCCCGTTGTTGTCAGACTTTCGTGATAGTTTCCTGTGGCTGTATCTGACTGTAATGACAGTTTCTTGTTGTTGAATCGGACTGTTATGACAGTTTTCTGTGGCTGTATCTGACGTTAATGACAATTTCTAAGGTTGTATTTAATTTTATTGACAGCTAACTGTGATTGTATCTTACATTGATAACGGTTTTCTGCTGTTGTATCTGACTTTATTGACAGTTTCCTGTGGTTGTATCATACTTTAATGATAGTGTCCTATGGCTGTATCTGGGTTGAATGACAGTTTCCTGTGGTTGTATCTGACTTTATTGACAGTTTCCTGTGGTTGTATCTTACTTTATTGACAGTTCCCTGTGGTTGTATCTTACTTTATTGACAGTTCCCTGTGGTTGTATCTTACTTTATTGACAGTTCCCTGTGGTTGTATCTTACTTTATTGACAGTGGGTGTATCTGACCTTAATGATAGTGTCCTGTGGTTGTATCTGACTGTAATGATAGTGTCCTGTGGTTGTATCTGACCTTAATGATAGTGTCCTGTGGTTGTATCTGACTGTAATGATAGTGTCCTGTGGTTGTATCTTACCTAAATGATAGTTTCCTGTGGTTGTATCTGACCTTAATGATAGTGTCCTGTGGTTGTATCTGACTGTAATGATAGTGTCCTGTGGTTGTATCTGACCTTAATGATAGTTTCCTGTGGTTGTATCTGACTGTAATGATAGTGTCCTGTGGTTGTATCTTACCTAAATGATAGTTTCCTGTGGTTGTATCTGACTTTAATGATAGTCTCCTGTTGTTGTATCTGACTGTAATGACAGTTAACTATTATTATATTTGACTTTATTCACAATTTTCTTTGGTTGTATATGACTGCACTGACAGTTTCCTGTTGTTGTATCTGACTTTAATGATAGTTTCCTGTTGTTGTATCTGACTTAAATTATAGTTTCCTGTTGTTGTATCTTATTCTGATGATAGTTTCCTGTTGTTTTATCTGACTTTATTGACAATTTCCTGTTGTTGTATCTGACTGTAATGATAGTTTCCTGTGAATGTAACGATAGTTTCCCGTTCCTGTATCTGACTTTTATTACTGTTTCCTGTGATTGTATCTGACTTTAATGATAGTTTCCTGTTGTTGCATCTGACTGTAATGACTGTTACCTGTTGTTGTATCTGACTGTAATGACAGTTTCCTGTTGTTGTATCTGACTATAATGACAATTTCCTGTTGTTGTATCTGACTTAAATGACAGTTTCCTGTTGTTGTATCCGACTATAATGACAATTTCCTGTTGTTGTATCTGACTTTAATGATAGTTTCCTGTTGTTATATCTGACTATAATGACAATTTCCTGCTGTTGTATCTGACTTTAATTATAGTTTCCTGTTGTTGTATCTGACTATAATGACAATTTCCTGTTGTTGTCTCTGACTTTAATGGTAGTTTCCTGTGATTGTATCTGACTTTAATGATAGTTTCCTGTTGTTGTATCTGACTATAATTACAACTTAATGTTGTTGTATTTGACTTTAATGATAGTGTCCTGTTGTTGTATCTGACTATAATTACAACTTCCCGTTATTGTATCTGACTATAATGACAATTTCCTGTTGTTGTCTCTGACTTTAGTGGTAGTTTCCTGTGATTGTATCTGACTTTCATGATAGTTTCCTTTTTCTGTATCTGACTATAATGACAATTTCCTGTTGTTGTATCTGACTTTAATGATAGTTTCCTGTTGTTGTATCTGACTATAATTACAACTTCCCGTTATTGTGTCTGACTATAATGACAATTTCCTGTTGTTGTCTCTGACTTTAATGGTAGTTTTCTGTGATTGTATCTGACTTTCATGATAGTTTCCTGTTGTGTATCTGACTTTAAGGACAATTTCCTGTCGTTGTATCTGACTATAATGACAATTTCCTGTTGTTGTATCTGACTTTAATGACAATGTCCTGTTGTTGTATCTGACTTTAATGACAACTTCCTATTGTTGTATCTGACTTTAATGACAATTTCCTGTTATTGTATCTGACTATAATGACAATTTCCTGTTGTTGTATCTGACTATAATGACAATTTCCTGTTGTTGTATCTGACTTTAATGACAATTTCCTGTTGTTGTATCTGACTATAATGACAATTTCCTGTTGTTTTATCTGACTTTAATTATAGTTTCCTGTTGTTGTATCTGACTATAATGACAATTTCCTGTTGTTGTCTCTGACTTTAATGGTAGTTTCCTGTGATTGTATCTGACTTTAATGATAGTTTCCTGTTGTTGTATCTGACTATAATTACAACTTCCCGTTATTGTGTCTGACTATAATGACAATTTCCTGTTGTTGTCTCTGACTTTAATGGTAGTTTTCTGTGATTGTATCTGACTTTCATGATAGTTTCCTGTTGTGTATCTGACTATAAGGACAATTTCCTGTCGTTGTATCTGACTGTAATGACAGTTTCCTGTTGTTGTATCTGACTTTCAAGATAGTTTCCTGTTGTTGTATCTGACTATAAGGACAATTTCCTGTTGTTGTATCTGACTGTAATGACAGTTTCCTTTGATTGTATCTGACTTTCATGATAGTTTCCTGTTGTTGTATCTGACTATAAGGACAATTTCCTGTTGTTGTATCTGACTTTCATGACAGTTTCCTGTTGTTGTATCTGACTTTAATGATAGTGTCCTGTTGTTGTATCTGACTATAATTACAACTTCCCGTTATTGTATCTGACTATAATGACAATTTCCTGCTGTTGTATCTGACTATAATGACAGTGCTTCCTCTTGTTGTATCTGACTATAATGACATTTTCCTGTTATTGTATCTGACTATAATGACAATTTCCTGTTGTTGTATCTGACTATAATGACAATTTCATGTTGTTTTATCTGACTTTAATGACAATTTCCTGTCGTTGTATCTGACTATAATGACAGTGTTTCCCGTTATTGTATCTGACTTTAATGACAATTTCATGTTGTTGTATCTGACTTTAATGACAATTTCCTGTTGTTGTATCTGACTTTAATGACAATTTCCTGTTATTGTATCTGACTATAATGGCAATTTCCTGTTGTTGTATCTGACTTTAATGACAATTTCCTGTTGTTGTATCTGACTTTAATGACAATTTCCTGTTATTGTATCTGACTATAATGACAATTTCCTGTTGTTGTATCTGACTTTAATGACAATTTCCTGTTGTTGTATCTGACTTTAATGACAATTTCCTGTTATTGTATCTGACTATAATGACAATTTCCTGTTGTTGTATCTGACTTTAATGACAATTTCCTGTTGTTGTATCTGACTATAATGACAATTTCCTGTTGTTTTATCTGACTTTAATGACAATTTCCTGTTGTTGTATCTGACTATAATGACAGTGTTTCCCGTTATTGTATCTGACTATAAGGACAATTTCATGTTGTTGTATCTGACTTTAATGACAATTTCATGTTGTTGTATCTGACTTTAATGACAATTTCCTGTTATTGTATCTGACTATAATGACAATTTCCTCTTGTTGTATCTGACTTTAATGACAATTTCCTGTTATTGTATCTGACTATAATGACAATTTCCTGTTGTTGTATCTGACTTCAATGACAATTTCCTGTTGTTGTATCTGACTTTAATGACAATTTCCTGTTGTTGTATCTGACTTTAATGACAATTTCATGTTGTTGTATCTGACTTTAATGACAATTTCCTGTTGTTGTTTCTGACTATAATGACAATTTCCTGTTGTTGTATCTGACTTTCATGACAATTTACTGTTGTTGTATCTGACTTTAATGACAATTTCATGTTGTTGTATCTGACTTTAATGACAATTTCATGTTGTTGTATCTGACTTTCATGACAATTTCCTGTTGTTGTATCTGACTTTCAAGATAGTTTCCTGTTGTTGTATCTGACTATAAGGACAATTTCCTGTTGTTGTATCTGACTTTCATGACAGTTTCCTGTTGTTGTATCTGACTTTCAAGATAGTTTCCTGTTGTAGTATCTGACTATAAGGACAATTTCCTGTTGTTGTATCTGACTTTAATGACAATTTCCTGTTGTTGTTTCTGACTATAATGACAGTGTTTCCTGTTGTTGTATCTGACTATAAGGACAATTTCATGTTGTTGTATCTGACTGTAATGACAATTTCATGTTGTTGTATCTGACTATATGGACAATTTCCTGTTTTTGTATCTGACTTTAATGACAGTTTCATGTGATTGTATCTGATTGTAATGATATGTTCCTGTGATTGTAATGACAGTTTCTGTTCCTTTATCTGACTTTAATTACTGTTTCTTGTGATTGTATCTGAATTTCATGATTGTTTCCTGTTGTTGTATCTGACTTTCATGATAGTTTCCCGTTTCTGTATCTGACTTTATTGACAGTTTGTATTTATTTTACTTTATTTTTTTCATGTGCCGTTCTCTAAAATCAAATTATAGTTGCTCCATTATAACGACAGTAAACTGACCTAGAGACCCATATCAACCATGAAGATCTGTCTAAAGATCGAAAGATGCCAGCAAGTTCAGGTTAACTCCGATTTAACTAAAGGAAACTATCATTAAAGTCCAATACAACTACAGGAAACTGTCACAGAATCCAAACTGCAGCAAATAATGATGATAACTATATCGGACTTTGCTGAACTGTCATCCCTCTTTTCATATCATATTGTATCCGATAAAGACATCAGGTCGATAAAATCTAACCTAGGCCTATAGCGGCAAATTATAGGCATGGGTTTAACCTTAATTTTCTCCTAAATCGTCTAAAACGAACCTTGTGCAAGTTTGATACATGTACCAATTGTAGTTTTTAATGTAACATTCAATCGAAAAATCACTAGAATAATTAGGTCAAGTAAGACTGCACCACTGAAGACTTCATATCTTGTTAGCAAATCAGAATGTAATATTAACATGCTTATTTGACATCAATTCCTGATTTGCATTTGATATTTAGAATGCATAAAAACATAACTCTTTTGGTCACGGCTCCAATAAGTATTTCTGGGCATGAATCCCCTTGATGACTCTTGCATCTCTGATCTCTGCATGTCGTTATATCCACTGTATAAAGTTTCAATGAAATCAACCAATTTGTTCACCAAAGCCCGGGGGCCATAATTCAGGTGTATCTGGTTATACATCATCCCCCTTTCTCCATGCAAATCTGCATTTCATGAGTGTTCCACTCGTAAATTTTAATCTAAATCCATCCATTAGTTTTGGTGGGGGGCGCTGATTGCGACGACAAATATTAACATTCAAAATGCAAAACAAAATCAGTTCAAGTCCAAGTGTCATAATATAAGTGTTACTTTTTCGGCAACTATTCCCTTTCTTCGTTTCATGACATTTGAATGCATAAAAATCTAAGTTCATGCGTCATCACATGGGTATATTTTTGTCGACAAATATCCCATGTACATGTAATGACGCCTTTCTCATTAATTGTGATCACATTCTGCTAGAGTTACCTCTCTTTGTCTATGAACAACAAATATTTCTGAAGAGTAATTTAATTATAAATTTACTTCATTTTCCTTTTTTATATACAAAGGACTCAAAATACACTATATATACAATACACAATTATAATACAATGCACTAAAACGGATGTATAATATCAGCTCCCAGTTCCGTTACATATAGAGGTTGTTACAAAAAAATCTTCCTTTTCCCATGTTTTACGTACATGTATATATTTATCGATTTTTTTCAAACTCATATGATGAAACTATAACGAATTCCGAACTAAGACATAAAATCTTGAATTGCCGGCCTCCCCAGTAAACTAGCTCATTTAAGGAATGCTGTCAAATGCGCTAGAATTAAGAACCTCGTCTTATCACCTACATGTAACAGACCCCCCCTCTTTCCGCCCCCCCAAGAGCCTCATCTACATGTAACAGACCCCTCCCCTTTCCACACCCCCCCCGAAAAAATAACCCCATAAAATTGTCAAGCTCAACCTACGACTCTAACTTTAAATGAAAACAGGAAAACATATTGAATGAAAAGAAATAAGATAATACAAGACATCTCTGTAGATTAGTAACGTGTCGCCTGTCTATAATATAGCTATATCAACCTTTATTTATTATGTATATTTGGAAGGTAGCAGACAAACTTCATTAATCTATAATAATTATCTTTAACGACGACTTTGAAGGGTAACTTCCTGTAATTTTGTTATCTTTTCATAATCTTTAATATAATTTTTAAACATGGTAACAACCCCAGCACTAGATCCGCCCATGATCAATACAACATTAATACACAGTACATTAAGTTCATCGGTTTTCAGAAAACATAAAATGTCCGTTTCCTCAGATTTCTGAAAACTCGTCAACCTGGAAATAAACATCGCGTACAAAACATTACGTAGCCTAACACAGTGTACAGATATGGTGCTGGGAAATAACAGATAAAGAAAGCTTCATTTACAAACACAAATATTTTTTGTTTTACCATGTTTACTGGGAAAAGTAGCATAACTTATCGTTAGAAATACTGATTGGAAAATAAATTATATTTGACAAGAAATTAGATATTGATTAATAAGTACTCACCTTTGTTTTCTTGTTCCACTCTGGATTTTATTTTAAATGAAACATTTGAAATTAAACTGAATAAAATAAGAAACAATAAAAACTTACCTTGTAATAAACAAATCGAAACACAAACTGAAGAAAATAAGTAATATTAACTACATAATCAGCCATATTGACCTTGATACTGTGTTGACTTATGATAGTTATAATATTGTATTTATACTAAAACAAAACAACAAACTTACCTTATTATAAATCTGTGATACACAGAGGAGTCGATTTATTGTAAACTTAACCTATTTAACAAGTCAGATTTAAGTTATAACAATATAATATTTATTGTGTGTCCTGTGTCAGTGGCCATACTCTGGTAAAGTTTAACCACCTACCATCATCCCGTGTTACAGATAAATGTGGTGAGGAGCGTATAGTAGACACAGTATGTCTGTCTATGTTAGTGTCATCCAGTCTAACAACAAACTGATGGTGGATATCAATAACAGACTGTAGCCACCTACCCCACCCTGATGATGTCATATTTACTGTATATAACCATACCACCTGTAACAATGTCATATTTGGTGTAAGGCCCAGGTCCCTGTCACCCAGTGTCACGTTATCCAGCCATAACCTCTGTAACCTTTCACACTGACACAGTACAGGACCAGGTACCGTGTTAGTGTTAGCTACTTTAACACTCGTCTGATCTAATATCCTCAGTGACGGTCCACAGACCTTGTTTATAGTCCTATCTGTGTCCACACCATCAATATAGACCATGGTCAGTGACCTTGTACGGTGTGGATCACTAAGTAAGTTATTTACTACTGTGTTGGTTATACCACCCTCTCCGTCAGTAGGTACCATATATAAGTACAGTGACCTTATGTATATATGGTGATTAGACAGGAGTTCCCTAGTCACCCTCACTGTCTCTATGTCACTGTTATAATAAACATAAACATCTGATACATGGAATGTCACTGGGCTGTCTGTCACTGGGCTGTCTGTCTGTCCGTACTCTAACTCCCTGAGCCAACTTACCTGTAGTTTGTACAGTTCCTCCACTGTACTGTCACCTCCCCATGGTGATTCTCTGTATTTACAGATCTCTGTGTCACTGTCTGCCACACTTACAACACGCTGTGATATAACACTACCCAAACACGGACACATACCACATATAAACATAATAACATTAGATAACTCCATAATGACCTTGATATCACACAGATGTTTACAGAATAAATCACTCACCTCTTTGTTGGTGACGATGTAAATAGCAGCCAGGAATTCCTGTACAGATTTGTGGAAGAAATGAACACTTACATTCTTTGTTGTAATACCATGGGCTTCCTTCTCACTAATCAAACCTACATCAAGGGCGAACTGTAATTCTTTTTTGCCTATTTCTTTCTCTAGTTTTCTTTTCTGAAATTCTAAACTTTTTTTGTTAGATAATAATCCATTGTATGCTACTTTTCCCAACTTCAGTAATATAGAAATGTTGGCCACAATATTTTCCTTTTCTAATAGTGTTTCAGGGAGACTATATTCGGTCTCTTTGTTTTCTGTGATTTGATATTTTATTTTTGCCAGAGCTCGTTCTATTAACATATCTGTTAATTCAGAATAAAAACTTGTCATAGAATCCCTTGTTTGTCTCCCCTCATACCATATCTGTACACAAACAACAGCTAATAAAGGAATCTTTACAAATGATTTTACAGTCTTGTTTTGCAGTTTACTTTTAATTCTTGTACATTTTGCCTCACATTCAGCAGTTTCTGGCTTCATTTCATAATAATGTATGAGTACTTTTTCTATAACTAATTCGATACCTGCGTCGTCCAGTCCCAGTATTTCAATCACTCTATCTTCGTTCGTTACTCCCTCTACTTCAGAAAACTTCCATGGCCGCATGGTGGTGAAGATAACACAGTTTGACATGTTATCTATGTTAGGCATTCCTTTATACTTGAGACGATCTATGATGGACTGATCGGGCTTCCACTCGTCTAAGCCGTCCATCATTATAAAACACCGGTATTTCTTGCTAGATAACACGTGTTTGGCTGTTGCTTGGAGATCAGGATCAGATCCTAGAATGTCCTGACAAATCATGTCTGTGACATCAGCTCGTGACGGATCTACATGACGTAATGGTATATGGAAGACGAAGTCAAACTGACTGAGAGCGTTTTCCCATTTGTTTAGCGGTCTTCCACTCATACCTGGCTGTTGAGAATTGCACCAAGTTTTAAGGAACCACTTACAGTACGTAGTTTTACCGTGAGCGGCTTTCCCTAACATAAACACACGGGGGACCGGCTTACCGTCTTTAGTCAGCATATCCTCGGGACTTTTCACTTCTTTTCCTTCTTGCTGTTCCTCGCGCTGCGCTGACTTTTTCCCCTTACGGTTCTCCTTGACATCCTCCCTGATAACCACAGACGAGAATAGGTGTTCTATAGGTAACTTATCCCCGTCCGTTGTTACCGGTGACAGGGGGATCTCTCGTGTCTCCTTGTTATTCCTCTCAATAAGCTTCTGTTTTAAATCACTGACGTCAGGCTCCACATCTACAAAGATAAAGAATACCAATTTTGATTATTATTTTTTTTACAAAGACAAGAAAAGGACTTAGCTATCACCTAATTAGGATATACTATTACCTAATTAAGAGATACTATTTCCTAATTAAGACATAATATCACCTAATTAGGAGTTTCGTTCACCTAATTAGGAGAAAGTATGTCCTATTTATGTGATAGTATCTCCTTATTAGGTGATAGCTAAGTCCTAATTATGTGAAAGTATGTCCTAATTATGAGATAGTTAAAACCTAATTAGGTGATAGCTTAGTCCTAATTAGGTGATAGTATCTCCTAATTATCTCCTAATTAGGTGATAGCTAAGTCCTAATTAGGTGATAGCTAAGTCCTAATTAGGTGATAGTATCTCCTTATTAGGTGATAGTATCTCGTACTTAGGAGATAAAAAAATTCAGAATGTGGCATTAGGTGATAGCTTAGTCCTAAGTGGATGATGGTATGTCCTAATTAGGAAATAGCTCAGACCTAATTAGACCAAATAAGGTGATAGTTTCTCCTAATTAGGTGATAGCTAAGTCCTTATTAGGTGACAGTATCTCCTAATTAGGTAATACCAATTCCTATTAGGTGATAGCTAAGTCCTAATTAGGAGAAAGCTAAGACCTAATGAGACCTACTTAGGTGATAGTATCTCCTAAATAGGTGATAGCTAAGTCCTTATTAGGTGATAGTATCTCCTTATTAGGTGAAACTTACTCCTAATTAGGTGATAGCTAAGTCCTAATTAGGTGATAGCTAAGTCCTAATTAGGTAAAAGTTTCTCCTAATTAGGAGATACAAAAAATCAGAATGTGCCATGCGGCATTAGGACGCTTCTTTAATATTTCTCTAGATTAATAATTTAATTTCTTAGTGTCTGTATAACGCCTACATAAACGCACAGAGCGAGACTTCATCCATCACCTTCTATAACGTCAATACCATCGAGCGCCGCTACGTTAGGCTTGTTCATATATTACTGCGCCAGTTTTGAACTTCAAAACCAATAATGCTAAAATGACGTCAGTTGCAAAATAAACTAGTTTATTTAAAAGTAATTTAATTAAATTATAAGGAATGACAGAGAGTTTCTTCTGTCTGTCGACATAGACAAAAACCGATGTACAAACAAAATGTAATTTGCTTCGCGGATTGTATAGTTTTTGCATCAGATTTTCAATAGACAGAAACATCATTACACTCATTTCTTCTCGTGTTTCATATCATTTGCGTAACACGTGGTATATGACCGTGAATATAGAGCTCCTTACAGTGATTTTTTCTCCAAAGTTTCCCAGTCAGTGCAGAAATATGACTTGCAGTACTATGATTTGACTGCATTTAAACACACCTTGATCAACCTTCTACTGTCCGCGTGGCTCACTTCGGAAAGTGGATAAGTTTGGTAATTTTGTCATGGAAAAATTAAGATAAAATATATATCAGTCGTAAATTTTGGTATATGTTACATGGTCAAGGGTTTATGCAATCAAATTCTACAGATAATATAAATTTTAGATGGGACGTTTTCTGTGTTAAGTTTCAGCCTGACGTCGCCGAGTTTAACGTTGAGCCTATATGGAAAGCGTCACGACGTCATGGGAAAAATTAGCATGGGAAATGTCCCATCTAAAATTTGTTTTGTCTATTAAGTTTGATTGCGTTCACTGATTCGCATGTAACTTATACCAAAATTTACAACTAAGCGAGATCTACTGAATGGTATCAATTTTATTTAAAGGTTTACATGATGAAATAGTCAAAGTCGCGTTTATCCAGTTTCCGAAGTGAACCGCGCGGACAGTAGATGTATTTGCAGATTCACGAGGGGGGAGTTCCTTTTCTTTATGGAATTATCTGACATAAGAATACTGATATTTCATCTATTCTAGAAAGTTTTTAGGGAGCAACCATTTCGTTTTTAGGAGGGGGGGGGGGGGGGCAGACAGATTTTTGCCAGCCGGAATTTTTTTTCAGCCAATTTAAGAGCCGGAGAGTATTTTTCGCCGACCCTATTTTTTTAAATTTCCCAACGTTGAAAATTACTCTTAAAGTTTAAATATTAATTGCGTCAATTCTAGAAAGTTTTTACACATTTACAATTTGCAAAAATTGGCCTGACAAATATATTTCTGAAATGAAAGCAATCGATTCGTATATACTTTGCAAGGTTTTAAGGTAAGAGCGATCAATTTGATATTTACAATAAAAATAAGATATATCTCCCTTAAAACAATCAAGCAGGTCTCCTTTTTAATTGGTTATGGAAGATTATTTTGAGTTAATTTGATTTGCAGAATTTAGAATCTGCATAATCATATTAATACTTAGTAACAAATTTACACCCCCCCCCCTCTCCAACTTGTTAAAAGTTACCCATCACGTATATGTAACTCACTTACCCTAGTAAATTACTTAGTTCTACATTAATTTATTTTACTTCAATCAAGCCCCGCAATATCACGCTTCATGGGTCAGGATTTAGAATGTCCACCAAACGACAATCTTCTGTAAATATTGATTCTGCCAAGAACGAAACTGACAACTTCGTGGAACTAACGATTTCAGAAAACCACATATAAACCGGGGGTATAGAGGGACCTAAAGGGAATTTCGAAAAAAAAAAAACGTATTTTCCAGTCACTCTAAATTACGTGCATGTTGTTGACATCTCAGTGCGCTAAGGTACTGAACTGAATTTATTACTCTTCACCTTTGCAAAGCAATGATACACAGATAAACATATATACAAGATGTTACAATAAAAATGAAATGTGGCATGCGTGAACATAAACGGCATTTTTTATTATCAAAATATGGATACGATAATACAAACAAAGGAGAAACTATATGAGAGTCAATGATGAAGTTGATTTAGTTTGAATTTCAATTTGAATTTGAATTTTAATTAGGGGAGCATTTATAAGAGATTTATTTTTCCAATAAATACACAAAGTTTTCTGAGGGAAGACTGTTTCTTGGAAGACAATACTTCTTAATAACTAATTATATTTCTATTTCTAATATTTTTATTTGACAAACATTGTTTTTCGCTCTTCAGTTAATGTACTGCAATTTAGAATATAATGAAATTCATCTCCAATATCGTTTAAATTACATTTTTGACAAATTCTGTTTTCGCGAGGTATATTTTCCTAACGTCCTATTTCAATAGGTAAATGAGTATTACAAGTGCGAAATTTACAGAAAGTTATGGCATCTTTTTTTGTTAGTATATCTAAATAATTTTCAAATTTTAATTCATGTTTATAAATTCTGTAATTAAGTGCTTTAGGTGAGTTGTCTAAATTAGAGTAACAGGTTTGTTTAAATTGATCAATTAGAGCAAGTTTAACTTGTGCCTTTATCCATTTTAAGTAATTGATTTTGCCATAAGCCACAATTATTCAAAATATTTCGTACTTTTCCATTGTCTTCATTGATATTATGACTTAGTTTGTATAGCAATTGAGCTATTTTTGTCTCTTTACCAGTAATTAATTTAGCCCAATGTGAAATGATACGAGTTTGTATTTGAATGTGTAGAGGATGTCGACCAAGCTCACCATATACCATGAAATCAGGAATGGATTGTTTTAAATGAAGCAAAAGTTTGCAAAATTTTAGATGAATTCGTTCTATTTTAGAAACATTGGAAAACCCCCTCACTTCGCATCCGTATAATATATAGGCTGCACTATTTCATCGCAGAGGTCTAATTGACATTTAACTGAAAGGCTTTGCATTCGGCCTTTTTTTAACACATCATATAGAGCTTTTGTTGCATTTGATATTTGTTTCTGCTTAGCTTTTTCAAATGAACCTGTTTTATCATGTTTATTTAAGATTAGTCCTAAGTAATAGACCCTTTCACGCTAACGAAGCGCCATCTTGCGGAGCATGCGCATTGAACGCACTGAGTGGATACTGAGTGTAGGCGAGAGCAATGTACAATAAAATACGTCCTTTACATGAAGCCAAAATCCTTTTCCCCTGTATCCTTTTCTATGTCTTTATTTGAATTTGAGCTCAGACTCCCTTGTCAAGTTTTCAAATGTCGTATTTATAGCATCGAGTCGTTCTAAACAAAGACCACAGGAGAAACCAGGAATCCAAAAGCGCATCATGTGACATCAAAAATATATGCTGAAATGTTTGGTATTTCAAAGTTTGTGGGCCCAATTCGTTTCAAATATTTTTTTCTCTCATTTTTTCTCTTTTTCCCGTTACATTTTTCTTTATTTTATATATATATATATATTTGGTCTTGAACTGAGATGCCAAATGATCAAGACTGAGCCATTTCAAGGATTTTATAGACTTTTTTTCTATCGTGATTCGTATGTTGTCTATGCGTAAAATTAAAGATACATGGGCCTATAGAATAATAACAAATAAATAAAGAGCTGATCAAATATGTGCAAAATCGTACGGAAGCATAGAGGGGATATGTGCGATTTTTTTTATTATCTCGTGGCCACGAGATAATAAGTCGTGACAACGACTTATTATCTCGTGGCCACGACTTACTAACTCGTGGCCACGAGATAATTATGTCGTGGCCACGAGTTAGTAAGTCGTGGCCACGACTTATTATCTCGTGGCCACGACTTTCTAACTCGTGGCCACGACATAATTATCTCGTGGCCACGACTTATTATGTCGTGGCCACGACTTAGTAACTCGTGGCCACGACTTAGTATCTCGTGGCCACGACTTATTAACTCGTGGCCACGAGTTACTATCTCGTGGCCACGACATAATTCTGCGTTTCTATTGGTTGATTATATCGTGCGCACGACTTACTAACTTAGTGAATAATAAGCGACCAATGAAGTTAGTGAATATTTAAATATTCAAGAAAGTGACTGAGCATATTTTTAGAAATTTATACATGCGTTTTATTGTTTTTTGTTAAAGTCATATTAGCTCACTGGACAAATATTCCAAGAGTCATTGTCTTACCTAGCAATATCGGCAAATTGTCATATTTTTTCAACAAACAGACGTGTAGATAATCGTGAGATACGTGTCTTTTCATTACACATTGTAAATACATTATAAGACCGAATGTCTACTTTTCATTAAATTGACAGATTTCGACTCTTTTGATTAAATTCCATGTTCTCGTCCATATTTTTCTCGAGAAATAAAACGACAACACAAAGCGGAAATACCAAAAAAAAAACTTTTTCGTGTTTGCTGTCCTGGCTTTTGTATATTTCTTCAACAATCAAATAGAGTTAAACTAACTTTTAAGTTGAATGTCCTGGCTTTTTCGTGTTTGCTGTCCTGGCTTTTGTATATTTCTTCAACAATCAAATAGAGTTAAACTAACTTTTAAGGGATTTCGTCATGACAGAAGCTCCACTTTCATATGAAACATTATTTTGCAAACCTTGTTTGTGACAAAAATCACTACATATATTTGTTTTTATGACTGAATGCAGTTGAAATTTGAATTTATTTGAAAGGCTTTCTGTGTCAATAGATGTTAGACGCTAAAAGATCTATATATATACATCAGATTAACAGTGGGTTGTGCTCACAATTTCCGGATATACACACCATTTTCTGTAAATAATGCAGAAGAATTACTAGTATTGATAGCTGCGTCCGTTCGATTGAATAATCATGTCAAGGTCCAGGGGGCGAAACTAACCTCCCGCAATGGGGTTTCGACAGATTTACTCAGCATATCTTAAATTTGATATGTGAGTTTTATTTTACGTTAACTTACGTTTTATTTATTCATATTTTTCTTAAAACGTTGATAAATTGGTGTAGTCTTACAGTTCAATGTTTTGAATAAGTGTTGGTTGCGAACAGTAACTCAGATTTAGAGGAGGAAGACAGTGGGGCCGCCCTATCACCGTATTTTATATCATTCTCATCTTCAGCTCATGCATTATTTTTTCTTTGCTTTGCTTGAATGGATCAATAACGAATCAAGTGCGGTCGTGTGGGTCGATCCCTATCCTCCTCTTTGGCGGTCAATATTTTTTCAAACGTTCTTTAATTTATTTGCTATTAAAATCTAAATAATTACGAATTTTCCTGTCAGTACATGTATTTGAAAAAAATTGTTGGCTCGCTGTCGCTCGCTGGTTTCGGTTACTATCACTTTCACATTGTTTAGCTTTACCAATGCACCCTCATTCCCACGAATTTCTTTTTAAAATATGCATGGACTTTGAGTTTTATGTAGAGACCCAAATACATTGGAATTAGATAGTACATGTGTATTTGTATTTCATTTTCATTTTAACTCTGAAAAATGTTTATTAATCATCTTTCAGTCATATAAGACATTTATCAAGGAACCGAGCGGTAGGAATTAGAATTATTTCTATTTTCACTCGTCAGTTTTCCGTAAAAAATTTCCTTGAAACTGACTTTGCCCTCGCCCCTCCCCTATCTGAAATCCTAGATCCGCCACTGGTCACAAATTATTATGTGTCGTAATGATATATTTGTATGTATAATTTTGTTATCTTGTTTGCATAGTAGGAGGGGATACATTTAATTTGACTAGCCCCCTCCCCCTTCCCCCTAACCACCAAACAAACAAAAAATAAATTAAAAGGACAAGAATCGAATGTATAGTCATTTGTTCTGTTGACGAAAGATCACCTTTTAAAATTCATGCTATATTACTATATTCATGCCATATTACCAACCTGCTCATACGCCCTTGAAGATATCTGTACAAAAAGAAAGCGCTGGGAGGAGAGTGCCTGACCCCCTCTCCTTTTGTGTGAAATGTAATAATCAAAATGTTGGATAATACGAAGAAAAGGAGATCATATGCGAAGTTGGTCAAACGTCAAGATCTTAAGGTTAAAATGTAAGATCAAGTTTAAAATTTTGTACTAGCACACGTAACAATTAAGGTATAACAATGGCGCTCTGAATATTTGTTCAGTAGAGCCAAGAGAAACGATTAGACCACAAAAGGATAGTACATGTATAAATATCTAAAAATCAGTCTTAAATATAAACTTCATGTACAGATTTCTATTGGTTAATTATTTCGTGGCCACGACTTAGTAAGTCGTGCGCACGAGATAATCAACCAATAGAAACACAGAATTATGTCGTGGCCACGAGATAATAAGTCGTGGTCACGAGATAATAAGTCGTGGCCACGAGATATTAAGTCGTGGCCACGAGTTACTAAGTCGTGGCCACGAGATAATTATCTCGTGGCCACGAATTAATAAGTCGTGGCCACGAGATAATAAGTCGTGGCCACGAGTTAACAAGTCGTGGCCACGAGATAATTATCTCGTGGCCACGAGATAATAAGTCGTGGCCACGAGTTAATAAGTCGTGGCCACGAGATAATAAGTCGTGGCCACGACTTATTATCTCGTGGCCACGACATAATAAAAAAAAATGCACACGTCCCCTCTATGCTTCCGTAAAATCGCAATGATTGAGTACAGTTTTTCACATACATGTATTAGAGCAGCTCAACGTTTCTCCCAATAAATTTGAGGGCAATATCAATTATCGTTTTTTTTTACGAGAGCCAAGATGCAATGACCAATATTGCTATTGATCTTTCTTTCTTTAGTTTCGACTTACCTACACCCCCTTCCCGCCAAAAAATCATATTAGGAAAGAAGAAAAAGGGAAACAATATACAGTAAACGGAGTTGATTAACTAAGGGGGTGGACAGGGTGAAAGGGAGGAGGAGGTAAGCGGTGGGAGGGAGGAGAGGTACCCCTTTCCGCCCCCATTACTAATATATCGATACTTTTAAAACATTTTGCTTTAAAATGTAACATTAGTGGATTCAGCCGCCGTAGGGGGAGGGGAAAGTGCCCAAAGAAAATGATTGTGAAACTTTTTTAGAACGAAATCAGTGAAATCAATTAGTCAGAATAGCCAAAGAACGATCGAGAAACTTGCCAGATTTAGGCAAAACAACAAAGGAATCGGGTCGCATTTCGGCTACTTATTACAATATTGCTTAATTGACAATCTTAGTATTATCAACATTATTAAGAGAAGGATGGAAATAACACACCAAAGATTTACTCAAGAATGTATGTTTTTTTCGACATTACAGATAACAATCTCTGTGCTGATACAAGGAATGAGGTACCCGGCGTGACCTCGTGTTGTTCATCTACTCATTCTTTTCTCATTAACACTTAAAAGCGGGGATCTAGCCTGAGGGTTAGAATGGACCATCTCCAGCATGGAATTTGCAAAAATGCTCTATTTACGTAAACACGTGTATTTTTTTTCTTCAAAATCATGGACCAAAATCCCCCCTTAAATGACTAGACCTACTCGCCCTCGTCTTAACTTAATCTTATTGGTCCGCCAACTTCCCAGGGGAAACTAGAAGTTGTTGAAAGAAAATAAGAAAATGTCCAAATTGATATAGATTTAATATACAACATTGTTTACTGGCACTGAATCATGTGACTATATAGGAAGTTCAAACATGCATAATTTTTATCTAAATGTTATCGTGGTAGACCCCGAACCTTCTGCCTCCCATATCCACCCCTTCGGCCCTTGAACCGTTTCTTTCGGCCTCGCAAGTCAGCCCAACCTAAAAGTGTATGTGAACCCCCCCCCCTCCTCTCTTTCCCCAGTCGTTGGGACTTTGTAACATTCGATTGAAATGTATGTTTACTCTTCTCATGCAAATTGACGGGACAGAAAGAAGAATTATTTTTGCCTCAAACAGTGGCAGATTAAGGGATGCGGGGTCGACCCAATTTCTTACCCTAAACTCTTAACTTTGGCCAATTTTCGGTAAATATCGGGAAACACACCCAACAATGCTCTCAAGGAGTGATATACTAACCGCATAGATATTTATGCGAAATATATTAATATAATGAAAGTGACATACATGCAACAATCGATGTGATTGAAATGAATTGTTGAAACACAAAATGCCCCCGTCGGCATCTATGTCAATATGAACACCATTTTGTGTTAAGAAGGACAAACTCAGTGGGAAGAGGAATTGTTAAAATGCTTTAAAAGTAGGTCAAAGGTCAATGTCACAAAAAATGATTATCAATACAAAGGATTTATCTCAAGGAATGCATATATGTGAAATGTGACAGCTCTATCTCTTACAATTCTTAAGTTTTGACCAGTGTTAAAATTTTATCAAAAGTAGGTCAAAGGCCACAGTCAAGGTCACAAGGTAAACCAATACCCTGGGGGTCAGGGGCTCAAA
>AP027110.1:374658-484658 GCA_028142955.1 Pinctada fucata | reverse complement strand
GTTTTGGGTATCATCCCTGCATGTGACCATGCGTATTGTGTCTCCTCCCTGTATGTGACCAAGTGTTTTGGGTCTCATCCCTGTATGTGACCATGCGTATTGAGTCTCCTCCCTGTATGTGACCAAGTGTTTTGGGTCTCATCCCTGTATGTGACCATGCGTATTGAGTCTCCTCCCTGTATGTGATCATGTGTATTGGGATGCTCCCTGTATGTGACCATATGAATTGAGTCTCCTCCCTGTATGTGACAATGTGTTTTGGGTCTCCTCCATGTATGTGTTCAAGTATTTTGTGTCTCATCCCTGTATTTGACCATGCGTATTGAGTCTCCTCCCTGTATGTGATCATGCGTATTGAGTCTCCTTCCTGTATGTGACCATGTACATTGAGTCTCATCCCTATATATTCACCTCGAATCAGCCGCCTTTCAATTATTAATGATTATTTCATATAAGAACTTGTGAAAATGAACTTTGGCCTTCAAACTATTTTTCTTTTATACAAGATGAAATACGAGCATCATGCAGAGTAAAAGTAATATGGTAGACAAAGGAAAGTGGTTTACGACACGAGCTTGTTTGATGGTCATTACCTTCATTTTAAAACGGTTGACGAACACATTTGATAAATTACTTAATTAGGCATCTTAAATTTGGTGTATAAATTTCATTTTCTTGTTAACTTTTCCTTAAATGACTTAAAAGGTACTCAATACTATTGGTTTTTTTTAGGTCTTAGTAATTTCATTTGGAGAGAGGAAAAAGGAATGTCTTGATTTCAGTTTATGCAACAAGGAAGGGAAGTCGAAGTAGAAAATGATACAATGAGAAAAATGATTATACGTGTTCCAGTTTTATGAAATTGTATAAATAGACATTTTTCAAGTTGACGTACTTAGGACTTAGCACTCCGGACTTCTAATTTTAGGGGAAATATAAAAGAAATCATGTACGATTTGAAAAGTACATTCTTACGTAACACACAATGAACGAAATGACAGTGGAGATTTTAATACGTATTTTACACATAAAGGCATACACCGTTTAACCAGACTTTTTCAAATTTCGCGATTTTATAGAAAAATATGGTGTCTTTATTTTCGCGAGTACAATTTTTCGGGATTCCTAAATAACAAGCACATATTTACGTATGATGTTTCTGTCTTGTACCTTTCATTATTGAAATTGTAGTTAGGTTTGTGATAAGAGTACACTCAATTTACTTCTATTTGCTTTTAAATGGAAAAAGTAAAGCATGATGCATGTACAATAAAGACGAAATGTAAATAATATCCTAATTTATGGTGTTTCCTATCAAACACAATTTTTCGAGAGAACAATTTTTCGCGATTCCAAATCACTAGCGAACAAAGCGAAAATTAGTATCTAGCGAGCGATGGCGAAATTTTGAAAGCTCGGAGCATTCGAAGATTTGAAAGTTTCAAGCTCTCAAAGATTTGGAAGGCGAATTCTCTAAAGCTTATTTTCGTCAGCGATTTCCTAGCTTTCGGAATTTCGTAAGCGATTAGCTATCAAAACTTTGAAAGCTTATAGCTGACGAAATTTCGTCAATTAGCTATTTTCAGTCAAGAAAACCAAAATGGCCGAAATTAAAGCAATCATCGTCACAATTTGCTTGATTAATGATAATGATGTTCATTCAGATTAAATTATTAAAATATTATCCCATTGCAAAGCAATATGAAGCCCGAGTGTTCAAAAAGCTTTCCAAATTTTGCCAGCGATTTCAAATTTCGTTAGCAATCGCTTTCAAAATTCGTCAGCGATTGCGTTCACGTCATCTCAGTAGCTTTCAAAATCATAAATGACGAAAAGAAAACGAAATTTCGAATTTACATGTAGTTTTCTAATTTTTGTCATCTCGGCGTTTAATTTTCGGCCGTTCGGGGCTAAATAAAAATAAGAACCAGAAACAAATTAAAAGTTTAGGATTTTAATTTTACCAAATGTATCGAAAGAATCGATACTCAGCGTTGGTGTATCAAAACGTATTGAAAATCTCAAAATATTGCTACTCTTCAATATTTCAAAATATCAATATACAACACTACTGTTAAAGGTTTGGTTTTGGTAAGATATCTCGGACTAGTACTTTGCCAGTCTCCGTCAAGTGGTCTTTTTTCAAATTCCGCTTCGTTTTTAGATAAAAACCCTTAATCTATCCAAAAGAGTCAGGTACCGAAAGATGTAATGAGGAAGGAGCCTCTTAGTTTTGTTTATAAGAATCCATACGTATATTTCATTATACATTTTATAAATTACTTGGTGAGTGTCACTGCTGGTGGACCAAGAGTCCCCGAGGGCACATGTAGCTAAGTTGGATCAACTTTGGTTGATCGTCTGTCTCTTCAACGCATTTGAAATTTTCTGTTACAAAATTTCTGAAACGTGGGTCCTGTAGCATCATATCCCACCCGTTCTGCTACGTCTTTTGGTACATTTTTGGACACAATAATTTTCATACTTTTTGGCCATATTACATTGTCTAGACTGAGGATCACTGACGAGGGTTTAGTACCCGAAACGTGCATGTCTGGTCCATGCTGTAAATTTATCAGCTTTCAAATGATGCTATTGAATTTAACGACGTTTAACATTTGAACTACTTGGTGATTGTCATTGCTGGTGGACCAAGAGTCCCCGAGGGCACATGTAGCCAAGTTTGATCAACTTTGGTTGATCTTCTGTCTCTTCAACGCATTTGAAATGTTCTGTACTAAATTTCTTGAAATTTCTGAAACGTCGGTCCTGTAGTATCATATACCACCCATTCTGCTACGTCTTTTGGTACATTTTTGGACACAATTATTTTCATACTTTTTGGTCATATTTCATTGTTTAGACTAAGGATCACTGACGAGGGTTAAGTACCTGAAACGTGGAGTCTGGTCCATGCTGTAAATTTATCTGGTTTTAAAGGATGCTATTGAATTAAAGACGTTTATCATTATTGAAGCTTATTTAATGAAGCCTTTTTTTCAATGAATGCTTTACCTTATTTCTTACCTTGAACTGATTGTTTCTTGATAACTTGTAGTCTGATGTCTTCTATATCTCTTTTGTTTTTCTTCACCTCTATGTCCAGTCTCTCTACTCCTCTGTCTAATCTCTCTACTCCGCTTTCCAGTCTCTCTCCTCCTCTTTCCAGTGTCTCCACACGTGTGTCCAGTTTCTCTACCCCTCTGTCCAGTCTCTCCACCCCTCTGTCCAGTCTCTCCAGCCCTCTCTCCAGTCTCTCATCTCCTCTTTCCAATGTCTCCACTCGTGTGTCCAGTTTCTCCACCCCTCTGTCCAGTTTCTCCACCCCTCTCTCCAGTCTCTCTCCTCCTCTTTCCAATGTCTCCACTCGTGTGTCCAGTCTCTCCACCCCTCTGTCCAGTCTCTCTCCTCCTCTTTCCAGTGTTCCCACTCGTGTGTCCAGTCTCTCCACCCCTCTGTCCAGTCTCTCCACCCCTCTGTCCAGTCTCTCCACCCCTCTGTCCATTCTCTCTTCTCCTTTTTCCAGTGTCTCCACTCGTGTGTCCAGTCTCTCCACCTCTCTGTCCAGTCTCTCTCCTCCTCTTTCCAGTGTTCCCACTCGTGTGTCCAGTTTCTCCACCCCTCTGTCCAGTCTCTTTCCTCCTCTTTCCAGTGTCTCCACTCGTGTGTCCAGTTTCTCCACCCCTCTGTCCAGTCTCTCTCCTCCTCTTTCCAGTGTTCCCACTCGTGTGTCCAGTCTCTCCACCCCTCTGTCCAGTCTCTCCACCCCTCTGTCCAGTTTCTCTACCCCTCTGTCCAGTCTCTCTTCTCCTCTTTCCAATGTCTCCACTCGTGTGTACAGTTCCTCTACTCCTTCGTTTATTGTTGATATATCCTCTGGAAGAAAATCAATGAAAATCACAATTTATAACTTAACCATTTAAATCATCTACTGATTATGCAATATACTGGCAAACCATGTACTGACCATTTTAATCTACAGCTGATATAATGTCAGATCTATTCTGAGCAAACAATATACGTTATTCAACAACTTCCTTTAAATCAATGAAATCTAGATCCCATGTTCTCAACTAATTTCAATTGTATCATCTCATTGTAACAAAACGAAATCTAAAACAGGAGTGTTACCATGAACTTGTTTCTCTAGTTTGGTCACAATCTCCTTTGTTATTTTCTCTTCCTCTACTTGTTTTTTGAGTTGCTGAATGAACACGTCTTGTTCTGGATCCATCGTCTCAGTGAGTAAAAAGTCCACTGCCTTCTCATAGTGATTTATGTTGCATAAGTACGAGTCCATTGCTATAACAGCCATTTTTATTTCCGCCAATAAAAGATTAAACTCAATTTGAGTGAGAACAGTGCTTGAAGAATGAACAACTCCGTTTCTAGCTTCACGAATTCTGTCAATACTCGCTGACAGAGAAGAGTCGGAGACATCTGGTGTATTTCCCCAACCTTTGGTATGTGGTGAAATGTTACATATATTTCTTAGTAGTAAGTAGAGTAAGGAAATATCCATATCACTGTAGTCACCAGAGTAACGCCCAGATCTAGGTAAGATAAGGTCCCTCTGAGGTTGGGTAAGACGAGGTAGGTTTGACCTATTACGTGTTAAGACATGATGGAAATTAGCTGGAGGTACCCGATGACGTAGAACATCACGGAGTTGATCAGTACATGGCCCAAGTAGTATTCTACTTGCCCTATTTGAGTTTGTTGTTTCTGGGGTTGAAGCATAAATACTTGTAGCCATGCTTTCTTCTAAAGGCAACACCTGAAAAATACAACAACAAAAAATCTGATTCTGGTATGTTTGAATTAAACGCATGGATCCGACGACAGAACGGAATCTATATGCTTTAACATTTATATGTTCGTATTGAAAAAGCGTCGTTTGCAAACCATACTATCTAATTACCTACACAACCTACATATTAAGACATCATTTGCCTTCTATCCATACCATCTAATTACCTACACAACCTTCATATTAAGACATCATTTGCCTTCTATCCATACCATCTAATTACCTACACAACCTACATATTAAGACATCATTTGCCTTCTATCCATACCATCTAATTACCTACACAACCTTCACATTAAGACATCAATTGTCTTCTATCCATACCATCTAATTACCTACACAACCTACTCATTGAGACATCATTTGCCTTCTATCCGTTCCATCTAATTACCTACACAACCTACACATTGAGACATCAATTTCCTTCTATCCATACCATCTAATTACCTACACAACCTACACATTGAGACATCAATTGCCTTCTATTCGTTCCATCTATTAACCTACACAACCTACACATTAAGACATCAATAGCCTTCTATCCGTTTCATCTAATTACCTACACAACCTACACATTGAGACATCAATAGCCTTCTATCCGTTCCATCTAATTACCTACACAACCTACACATTAAGACATCAATTGCCTTCTATCCGTTCCATCTAATTACCTACACAACCTACACATTAAGACATCAATTGCCTTCTATCCGTTCCATCTAATTACCTACACAACCTACACATTGAGACATCAATTGCCTTCTATCCGTTCCATCTAAATATCTACACAACCTACACATTAAGACATCAATTGCCTTCTATCCATACCATCTAATTATCTACACAACCTACACATTAAGACATCAATTGCCTTCTATCCGTTCCATCTAATTACCTACACAACCTACACATTAAGACATCAATTGCCTTCTATCCGTTCCATCTAATTACCTACACAACCTACACATTAAGACATCAATTGCCTTCTATCCGTTCCATCTTATTACCTACACAACCTACACATTAAGACATCAATTGCCTTCTATCCATACCATCTAATTACCTACACAACCTACATATTAAGACATCAATTGCCTTCTATCCGTTCCATCTAATTACCTACACAACCTACACATTAAGACATCAATTGCCTTCTATCCATACCATCTAATTACCTACACAACCTACACATTAAGACATCAATTGCCTTCTATCCATACCATCTAATTATCTACACAACTTACACATTGAGACATCAATTGCCTTCTATCCGTTCCATTTAATAACCTACACAACCTACACATTGAGACATCAATTGCCTTCTATCCGTTCCATCTAATTACCTACACAACCTACACATTGAGACATCAATTGCCTTCTATCCATACCATCTAATTACCTACACAACCTACACATTAAGACATCGATAGCCTTCTATCCATACCATCTAATTAACTTCACAACCTTCATATTAAGACATCATTTGCCTTCTATCCATACCATCTAATTACCTACACAACCTACACATTGGGACATCAATTGCCTTCTATCCATACCATCTAATTACCTACACAACCTATCCGTCCATTTGATAAAGTATTATCACGCACATTGTTACACTGAACAAAGTATGATTTCTGTACTTGTAATTATAAACCTACATAAACGCTCATACTTTCGCCAAAACACTTTTTTGCTAGTGAGGGAAACTAGCATTCAATTCAATTATTTATTCAAAAAACAAATATAGCTTATAGGATACTTAAAGCATAAAGCATTTAAGCATACTTGTGTTGAATTGAAATAAACACATTATTTCTACGATTTAATACTGTATAAATTTGGTTCGAATATTTTCATAATTGACTGTCATCATTCTCATCATTTACCGTTGTTCATCTACAACCTTGAACAATTCTACCTGATTTCTTTTCTAGCCTGAGGGATATAATTTTTCATTCTCTTTCCTTCTTTTCTTTTCTATAAAATCAAATTCTGCCATCATTTGATCTATTATATACCATAATGACTTCTTCTGCAGAACCACTGAAGAGATTCTGATGAAACTAGGTAGGTATAACAGGTGGCGCCACGACAGACCCAGGTAGGTCATTGGGGTACCCTCTTTTGACAAAGTTCTTCAGAACCGAAACATATATCGACAAACCGAAAGTATCAGGATAATCTAAAGAGATGTCTTAAGAAGAGCTGTTTTGGTTCCATTCCGATGTCAAATATTTGACGCGTTTGACACCTATTTGGACTTATTTTTTTCAACAATGTTCATTTTGAAATTGTTCTTTAAATAACTAAATTAATGTATGATCTTGTGATCTCATTGATTTCATATTTGTCATGTCCAAGTTTCTAGATGCTTTGATATACATTATATGCAAAAATCTTTTTGGAGAGATTTTATGATTTTTTTATCATGAATAAATATCTTTACTGCGCACATGAACCAAATTCTCATTCCTCGGTTCATATAATATGGCATAAACCACCTCAAAAATTGAGATTTTACGATTATTGCAGAATACTATAGCTTTTTAATTATTTCAAAATACCCCCTTTAAAGTACATGTACCCCTAAAGTCTGCATATTATGTATATGACAGCAGAGTTAATTGAGGCGCTAATTTTTTATTCAATTCAAAAGAAAAATGGCGTTCATACTCCAACAGCACGAAGACAAATAAAGTTCTACCTTCGACATTTAAGGACAGACACGGGACTCTCTAAATCTATACACTGAAGAGTTCACTGGATGATCCTACCGAGTTTCGGTTTTGACTTCGTTGATTGTTTCATTGTTATATACTTATGTGACAACTATTCTGCACATTTGATGAGTACATGAATAGCCGCAATAGTAGAGAGACCGTCTCTCACATTGAACACGTCGGGCTAATTTTGTGTATTATTCATAGATTCTGAAGATCAGTGCAAGAGATCATTGTTTTCTATCTACCGCTATCAAAGTCTGACAGTAAACACACCCACTGACAATCAATTTCTAAAATAAGAAAATAATATGATAGTATACACGTGCATATGTATATAAAACGTGTCGGAATCCTGCGGAGGAAATGGGCGGGATTTTTTTTCAAAATCTGAAAATCAGCATCACAAATTTCAAAAAGGGAGATCTAAACCCCCCCCCAAAAAAAAGAAATCCAATCAAACACATTCCTACATAATGCATAATTCTCAGATACATACAGAAAGCCATAGACATCGGAACCACCACCACCCTTCCTACACACAGCTTCCTTCCTTTCCTTCCCTTTTATTTTGGATGTATCATTTATCTCAAATTATCTGACTGATACATGACACCAGTAGGACATTGGGGTACCCTCTTCAGAACCAAAGCACATATCGGTTTGTCCGAGAGTAACAGGATAATCTAAACATGCTAAAAAGATGTCGTAAGAAGAGCTGTTTTGGTTCCATTCCGATGTCAAATATTTGACGCGTTTTACACCTTTTTGGACTTTTTTTAACAATATTCATTTTGATATTGTTCTTTAAGATGGTAGTCTCAGGGTAAGGGACGTCACTCAAAATTGATCTCGCGAACGTTTGTTGTCTTGCGTAACGTTACCATCGTTTGTTTTCACGACAAGCATCTGCATGACTTAATCATGACGTCATAATAAGGGAATTTCCCGCGCGGTGCACGGAGGTAAAAGGGATTTTTTTAATGGTTTCTCTATACATGTATATCATTATCTATTTTCACAAGTAAGCATTTCATTTTCTCCGTTTTATTTCCTGAAATTGAGCATTACTTTTATATCGAATATGTTTCCGAAAAAAGAAAGATATATGTATTATCTTTGACATGCAAAGCTGACTCTTA
Source organism: Pinctada fucata (assembly GCA_028142955.1). NCBI lineage: Eukaryota > Metazoa > Mollusca > Bivalvia > Pterioida > Pteriidae > Pinctada > Pinctada fucata. The sequence continues at coordinate 475,983 of AP027110.1, read as the reverse complement.
ATAAATTTGCAGGCTTATTGAATAAGAACAAATTTCGTGACAAAGTCGCCATTTTCTGCATTGAAAGGGGGACAAAATTTGGAGATTTCGAATTGCGACCTACGCAAAACGATTGGTTCGATTTCTTTCAAACTTTTGCAAAGGATGCATGACATCAAAGTTAATCAATATTGCAATTATGAAGAAAATTGAATGTAGGGGTTATGGTGAGACTAACACCTTAAATAACTAAATAAATGTATTATCTTGTGATCTCATTCATTTCATATTTGTCATGTCCTACTTTCTAGATGCTTTGATATACATTATATGCTAATATCTTTTGGGGAGAATTTATGATTCTTTTTTAAATTATGAATAAACATATTTACTGTGTACATGGAGCAAATCTTCGGTTCATAAAATATGACATAAACCACCTCAAAAATTGAGTAGATTTTACGATTATTGCAAAATATCTAAGCATTGTAATGATTTCAGAATACCCCCTTTATAGTACATGTACCCCTGTTCATTATGTATATGACATTAGAGTTAATTGAGGCACTAAATATTTTTTCAATCCAAAAGAAAAAAGGGCTTTCAAACTACAAATAAATTTCAACCTTCGAATCAACACTTAATGCTCCACTATACATGTACACTTATGGACTTCTTTTGAGGTGAAGATTGTGTTATATTTTCTTAATTTGAAAATATTTACCGCGCCAACAACCGAGTTCAATATTTTTAACTTAAGAAAATATAGCACCATATTCACCGAGTGAAAAGTCCATAAATGTGTTATTATATTGTGGACTTAATAGGTATTTATATTGGTACCTTTACCAAAATGGCTGGTATGTACTTTTCTTTGAAAGGAACATTTCAAGACTTGATTTCAGCAAAATTTGTTGCTGAATCATTCAGAACGTAATTTAGCAAACATTCAATTATTCAATTGACGATGGTTTTAGCGCCAAAGTCCGTTGAAATTCTAAGATTGGTACAAAATTCGAGGATTTTATAGCTCAGCTCATACCAAATCTGTATCGATCTTACTCACCAAAGTTTTATCAGAAATCAAATCTGGGCTTCAAAAATATTGTTCGACAGTATATTCTCGCAGTGGTATCAGCCAGATGTGGATTTTAAAGAATTCGAAGGAACTTTAAGAACATCTGAAATCCACTCATTTTAGAGCCCATTCGTTCAAAGCCTTTGATTTTTCGACACTTTACACTTCGTTCAAAGCCTTTGATTTTTCGACACTTTACACTTCAGTTCCACATTCTAAATTGAAAGAGACACTCGTAAAAATAGACCATTTGAACCACCCAACCAAAGATTGTACTCTATATCTTCCGAAATGGAAGTTACCGGATGTGTCAGTTCTACCGCATTGAAGTGGCGGGTGTTGCATGCAAGCAGGAGATGCTTGCTCTTCCTGGGCACCTGGTCTCACTCTCATATCGGGAGTCCGCTTCTTTTCATGTGATGGAGGTTTTTGTTTGTTTGCTTTGGTTTCTGTTGTATCCTGATTTTGTATGCCTTCGGTTTCTAATCTTCTGAATTATCGATTTTGTGCTGTATACAGGGAAATGGTCATTATCCATATTTGTCATTAATTAGCCTCTTTGATATTTTGTTTACGACATAATAGATATTAGTTTCGCGCGTTTTCGATATTCCACAGTGAACCGACAGCAAGGGTTTTCGCGGTAGTGTTATTTAATGAAATCTCCCCCCATAGTTCAATATGATGTGATAATGATTCGCCACGTGACAGCTCTCAGTCAGTTAGAGTGAGAATATAAATAGACCATATAATAAAAGGGTTGAAGGGCCCACAGTGTAATGATCTGAAATAGCTAATATTTCCGTAAATTAAAGAAGATATACATAAAGAAAGGAGGGAGTTTGTCGAGCAAGACTCGGTTGGCAGCACCAACAGCAACAGCAACACACAAAACACCCCAAGTGAAAACACAGAGAAGACACACACAGCAACAAAACACACAAAACACCCCAAAACACAGAGAAGACACACTCAAAAAACACCCCAAGTGAAAACACAGAGAAGATACACACAGCAACACACAAAACACCCCAAAACACATAGAAGACACACTCAAAAAACACCCCAAGTGAAAATACAGAGAAGACACACACAGCAACAACACACACAAAACACTCCAAAACACAGAGAAGACACACAATAAAAAACATCCCAAGTGAAAACACAGAGAAGACACACAGCAACACACAAAACACCCCCAAAACACAGAGAAGACACACACACAAAACACCCCAAGTGAAAACACAGAAAAAACACACACATCAAACACCTCAAGTGAAAACACAGAGAAGACACACACACCAAACACCTCAAGTGAAAACACAGAGAAGACACACACACCAAACACCTCAAGTGAAAACACAGAGAAGACACACACACACACACCAAACACCTCAAGTGAGAACACAGAGAAGACATACACACCAAACACCCAAGTGAAAACACAGAGAAGACACACACACCAAACACCTCAAGTGAGAACACAGAGAAGACATACACACCAAACACCTCAAGTGAAAACACAGAGAAGACACACACACCAAACACCTCAAGTGAGAACACAGAGAAGACATACACACCAAACACCTCAAGTGAGAACACAGAGAAGACACACACACACAAAACACCTAAAGTGAAAACACAGAGAAGAAACACACACAAAACACCTAAAGTGAAAACACAGAGAAGACACACACACAAAACACCTAAAGTGAAAACACAGAGAAGAAACACACACCAAACACCCCAAGTGAGAACACAGAGAAGACACACACACACAAAACACCCCAAGTGAAAATAAAGAGAAGACACAGAGCAAGAGACAAGGAACAGCAAACGAGACATCAAACATCTAAAATAAACGACAACAAATAAATCAACGCGACTCATGGGCAATCGGTGCCGACTTAAGACGGCCATCAGTCACGTTAGTAACAGGTGGCCTGGTGTGGTTATCCTGGATTACGTGCGCACAACCCTCCCACTTTTCGGTTACCCAAAGGTCTCGAAGAATTGTGAAAAATAATCGGTGCACACAAAAAGGGTTAGTCCGAGTCGGGAAAAGCCGAGTTGAGATTTTTAATTTCAGATTTCTCGGCAACGGATGGATAAATTTCGATGAAATTTTCAGGAAATATGTATTTTACACATACAAATCCATGCATTTTATTTGATTGTAAAATAATCGATTATTTTGTAAGTAATTAGTAATAATTGTAAACGTCTTCAAATTGAATAGCATCATTTAAGAACAAATAAATTGGCAACGTGGACCAGACATGCACGTTTCGGGTATATAACCCTCATCAGTGATCCTAAATCCTAAATCTAAACAATGTAATATGCCAAAAAGTGTGAAAGTTACTATATCGAAAAAGGGTACCGAAAGACGTAGCAGGAAATTTTGATAACAGAAATTTAGATTGCGTTGAAGAAACGATCAACCGAAATTGATCGAACTTGGCTACATGTGCCCTCGGGGAAAAATCGATTTTTAACACACTAAAAGTGGTAGTCCGAGTCCGAGTTGAAAAATAAAAAAACGCAGATAATTCATGATTAGGCGGATGGATTTTGTTCAAATTTTCAGAATTTGTTAGAAATGGATATTGGAATACTCTGAAATCTCCTTTGCCATATTCATAGGTTTATTTTGTGTTTTTAAGTATGGTAAGTAGAAACCGAGTCCGAGTCAATAACGAAAAGCCGAGTTGAGATTTTAAATGCAGAGAATCTCGGCAACGGATGCATTTAATTTGATGAAATTTTCAGGAAATATGTATTTTATGAATACAAATCGACATAAATAATTGGATTTTTTTTAGATATTAATTATTTTACACGTAATCAGCCTTAAACCGAGTTTAATACCATTGAAACCATAGGGAAAAAAGAAGTGTCAAATCACTTAAAATGGTCCTTAAACCAAAAAAGATGAATGAACTAAGGCCTATCGAAATTTAAACAAACAAACAACCTAACGACCCCCCCCCCCCCCACCAAAAAAAAAAGAATATTAACCTGATTAAGATTTAAGACTGATTTTGTGATGTGATACAATTAAGATACTTTGCCTTTTTTGTAATACTTGCTATTTATCTTTGTAAGATTTCAAGACTGATTTTGTGATGTGATACAAGATACTTTGTCTTTTTTGTAATATTTATTATCTTTGTAAGATTTTAAGACTGATTTTGTGATGTGATACAAGATACTTTGTCTTTTTTTGTAATATTTACAAATGTATTATCTTTGTAAGATTAAAACAAAAAAATCTATATGTGGAAAGCGGGGGGGGGGATGTCTGATTTTCTACAGCTTCTAAAACATTGGAATTAATCATAATTAAATAATTCCAAAGATAAAGATAGCTATATTTCCTCCTATTAAACATGAGTAAGCCCAGTACAATCACTGAAGTGTTTTAAATAAATTGGTGGAGAAGGATGGCTGAAGGGGATGAAAGGAGGACATTCAAATATAAATTATTATAAATTATTAAAAACTTCTATTATAAATATTGTCACTTATATTCATAGGTGAATATCTGCTAATGCTGATTATCTATAAGGTGATTAATCATTTAAAAATCAAATATTAGATATATAGATTTATTTGTATAAGATAAATATTTTTAACAACACCCCAATTAAAGAAGTTACTTCTCATAAACACTTAGGGTTAATATTTAATGACAAAGGAAATTGGGGTGATCATATTGACACGATTATATTGAAAGCACAAAGTAAAATTGCAGTACTTCGGAAATTAAAATTTGAACTTAATAGACAAACTTTGCAAACCCTGTACTTTTCTTTTATTAGGCCTACACTGGAATATGCAGACATAATCTGGGACAACTGTCCAATATATTATAAAGAAAAAATTGAAAAAATTAACAATGAGGCCGCAAGAATAATTACCGGAGCTACAAAGTTGGTAGGATTAAACAATTTATATAAAGAAAGTGGTTGGGATAAATTAGAAACCAGACGCGAAAAACATAAATTGATTCATCTATATAAAATTCTGAATAACATGACACCTGAATACCTACATAATTTAATTCCCCCTTTAAATGCGCACTATCATAATTATAATACTCGAAATTCTAATAATCATATAAGTATACATTGTAGAACTACTCACCATCTCAATAGTTATTTTCCGTCTTCTATCCGACTTTGGAATTCACTTCCAGAAAATATTAAAACGTCAACTTCACTAAATTCTTTTAAAACAGCACTAGAATCAACCTATCCCGTTTTGAATATTCCAAAATTCTATCTTTCCGGCTCTCGATTAGGTCAAATTTTACATGCAAGACTTCGTATGGAGTGTAGTACACTAAAACATCATTTATTTCTTAAAAACATCGAGCCCGAACCTTACTGCAGTTGCGGATCCATTGAGACCACCGAACATTTTTTCCTACATTGCCCTGAATTTTTTCATGCTAGACAAATTCATATTATAAGTTTAAACCTAAATCCTCTTTCTTGCGATATACTGTTATATGGAGATCCCGATAAACCATACCAATACAACATTGACCTCTTCGATTCTGTTCAAAAGTATATCATTCAAACTAAAAGATTTTCTTAGATATTTTTATCCAATTATTATATTACTAAACTAAGTTCATCTTTTTGTATGTATGCAATATACAATATGCATGCTTTGGCACATCATAGACATCATATACATGTTAACTCATATGAAGACGATTACTTAGTACCTTTATTATTTTTTTCCTTCTTCTTTCATTTTTCTCTTTTTTGTTTTACTACCTTGTTATCATAGTATATCATATATTAGAGTTTATCTTGAAGTACTTGTACTATTTTTCTAAGTATGCCTGTTTGTCTCACTTGCACTCTTTAAGGAAATGGATTCATATAAGCTGACAGCTTTTTTCCATATCCTTATTTATGTATTGTATTATATGTTAAACATACTTATTTTGAATAAATAAATCTTAAACTAAGATAAATATTTCCTGAGATTTTCATCAAAATCTATGCACTCATTACAGAGAAATTCGAAACTGAAATCTCAGCCAGGACTCGGACTCGGCTTTTGCTGATTTTTTTTTTTCAAAAACAAAAATATTGTAGATAATCTAGGAAAAGGATGTGTCTGATCATTCTTATTTGAATTTCCAACAAATTTTGAAAATTGAGGAAAAAATCGTCCATCCATCATGTCCATTCATGGATAATAGTATCTGAGATTTTTTATTTCTCAACTTGGACTGGGACTACCACTCGGTTTATAGATAAATACTTCCAAGCTAAGCTAATATTTCAAAATCAAATGATATACATCGATTTTCACGTATATAAGGGATATTTCCTGCAATTTTCATCAAAATCTATACTTGTTGCCGAGAAATCTGAATTTAAAATCTCAACTCGGCTTTTTGTCATTGACTCGGACTCGGCTTTTACTTATTTTAGTTCTAAAACAAAATATTGTCCATATACCTGGGGAAATGAGTTTCTGGGCATTCTAATATCCATTTCTAACAAATTCTGAAAGTTTGAACAAAATCCATCCGCCTATTCATAAATTATCTACGTTTTTTGATTTCTCAACTCGGACTCGGACTACCACTTTTAGTGTGCTAAAAATCGGTTTATAGCTAATTTCTTCCAAGATATACAAATTTTTCAACATCTAATAAAATACATCGATTTGTATGTATAAAATACACATTTCCTGAAAATTTCATCAAATTTAATGCATCCGTTGCCGAGAAATCTGAAATTAAAAATCTCAACTCGGCTTTTCCCGACTCAGACTCGGACTCGGACTACCACTTTTAGTGAGCACCAAAATAAGATGACCATACAAACAAGACAGCACAATGTAGGGGCCCAAGGAACACAGATGAATATCTAAATATAATTAGAAATAGGGGAAGGGCACATTCAGAGAGGACAGGTGGTCGGGGCCCTGTCTTCTCTAAGTTGATATTCGTTCGATGAGAGCGTAAGTCATATCTCTACCTTTGAATATCCGATATGAGGTAAATATAAAATTGTCTCACTGCGGAATATTGTTCATTCCGGGGTTCGCAACCGTTTCGATGGGAATTCTCACGGTTTTGCTTTGCCTTCTTGACTTTGAGACTGAATAACGGTTAGGTACTTCTATGATGTTTATGGTATAACATCATTATATATATGGCAGTACGAGTGGTGTCTAAATTATTCATGCTTTGTTCAAAGGTTTTCCTCTGTCTTTTTTTTTCTATTTTTGTTTTCTACTCAAGATTATTCTAAAACACATTACACCAAGATCAGAGCATTAATCAGACATACCTGTTAGGATCGTTAAACTTTCATTCCCTCTTCTTTATCACAAACAGTACACAATTTTTTTTGCTGTTTTTAACTTTTGTTTTCTTCTGTATATTATCGTCTTCCGCAAAGAACAAACCAAATCCTCATTTATTCAAAATGGCGTCAACAGTGTCCTGGATATGTACATTTAAACTTCCTTCTTCGTCGTCAAACTATGAACAAAGATGACCTAGATTACGGATGAATTATTTTGCAGCCATATTTAAATCACCATCAACAATCAACAAATATAGTTGGTAAAATAAACATTGAGAAATGTAACCGGCATATAAAGTTACAACAACAAAGAGAAAATCCCATCGACGCGTCATTAATTTTTTTGTGTTTACATATTTTTATAGACTGGTATTGCGTGTCTAGATATAAATATCTAGACAGGTGACCATACACTAATTCAAAACGAGGCCGATTTACGCATATTGGTTATTTTTATCATTCTGGATTTCCATGCATGATCTTTTGTACAACTAACACATACTTCTCGTTGTTGTTTTTTTATTGTAATATTTTTTCGTAATATTGTAGGCATACCAGTTTCTTTTAATGTTATAATGTTCAATACACATGTATGTATCTACATCTAAGATTACTAGAATTTCTAGGATGGTGAACAACATACATTCCATTGTACATATGCTTCATCATTTTGTTTCGTTTGTTAATCAAGACTTAACAAATAAATAAGTCCACGGGGCTAAAAATCATGCACCTTTACATAAATATTACATGCAGCAGACGAAATATGTCTACACACAGAGGCTTATCTGCCCCTGGTGCTATAAATATCAAGCCTCTCCAGACCTGTCTCTAGACTGGTATTGCGTGTCTAGATATTATGGAATACTGGTCCCGACATGCCATTTGCTAATTGCCAAATGCTTCAAGGCACTACATGTAAAAGGAAATACATGTAGTTGAATTGCTAATAGCTAATTGCCAGTTGCTGATTATTCATCATTGTCCTTTTAACCCCCCTTGGTTTTGCATGAAGGAATTACAATGTAGGGTGCATGAAAAATGTAACTACCAATCCATGCAATGGGATTGTAGATAATATTATAAATGGGGGGACAGGGGGTACCTCTCTCCCTCTCCCATCCCCTTAACCCCCTCCTCCCTCTCCCTCCTTTCTCCCTTTCACCCTTTCCTTACCTCCCCCTCTTGCCCCTTTCCTCTATCCCTCCTGCCCCCTTTCCTCCATCCTCCAACCCTTCCTCTTCTCCACCTTTCCTCCTCCTCCTCACACCCCTTCCTTCTCCCCCTCTTTCACCCTGTCCACCCCCTCATAAATACATTTTCATCACAGTGTTACCTCCCCCCATCAAGTACAATGCAAGTGTTTGAATTTCAGACTTCCTGTGTTCTTAGCAATCCCTGTGCTCTTTTTTAATAAATGCATATAGTGTGCATTTAATCAAATCAGCAAATCGCAGTTAGGAAATGGCAATTAGCAAATGGCAATTAGCAGTTGGCAATTAGCAATTGGCATGTCGGGACCGGTATTCCATAAGATATAAATATCTTCGCGACGCGTTAGCAAAGTAAGATCAGGCAACTCCAGTCTAGACCTGTCTCTTCGCGACGCGTTAGCAAAGTAAGAGCAGGCAACTCAAGTATATTTTTTTTCATTCACAATTCCCGGGTCAAATAGCTGAGATGCCCACCTTAAGAACTATATGGGATGATCAAATCCAAGGCTGGTTCTATATACGCCACTGGTTGTCATGTTCGTATTAGGTGGCTGTCCCTTATATGACTATAAGATCAAATATTTACATTCCTACTGCGTTTCCCTTATATAAAGGTACCAAACCAACTGTTGCTTTATTTCTCGATAATCGCAAGAGCCTATCACTTGACTTTAGAACTTACGCGGATTTCTGATAAAATTCCCATTTTATTTATTGCTTTAATACAGATTCAAAACATGTATCCATTATCAAACGACGCCGTCTACCCCCAGTGATTAAATGTATCAAAATCTAGGTCACCCACATGTACACTTCCAAGACGTACATGTAGTAAGTCGATCACGCGTCAGTAGACGAAGTTCAAGGACGAACTGCATTGTTGTTTGCAGAAAGATGCCGTGTTTGGATGAGTGAATATTCAGGCATAAGTGGATCAAATATTCAGTATTTAGGATGAGGATTTGATTCACTTGTGTCATTATCAACAGTGAATTTATCTTTGCTTCTTATGGATTCATAATATCAGAAATACTTCGAGTATCAGCAAATTTTTAGCCATGATGTTGAGGTAAGTCATGAAAATACAGAAAGTTTTCGCGTTTTCGACGGCTGTACTCGACTTTTGCATTATTCTAATTACTTCAAGATGAAATAGGGTATTTACAGAAGTTTGTATACAATAATACCGATTGATTTTATATGTCTTAGCAGTTTAAAAGTGTGTTAAAAAGAGTTTTTAAAAGTTTTCCCTTCATTTCTGTGAAATTTCTCCAGTTTAACTCTCCGCCATGTCTGAATTATGTTGGACAAAAGTCACGAATTTTCACGATTCAATTTTCTTCAGTTTTAATTGAAAGGTTCAAAATACAGCAAGTGGACAAAATTCAGTTTCTCATTTGTCAACAACGTTTCCGTACAGAAGGTACTACTTCGAATCAAGCGAAAAACGTCGAACGCTCTTGCGTCAAATGGCGTTCTCCCTCCGCAATGATATTTCAAATGTAAAGAAACTGGCTGAAAAATTGGCAGAAATAACTTAGTTAACACGTAAAATGTAAATATAAGGATTGTTTTTCAGCTTTTGCGCTTTATCGGTGTGTATTGGCAGTAGGGAATGGAAACAAAATTCATGAAATGCACTGAAAAACAATCCTTAAATAATGAGTGCTTTTTGTAATTCAAATTTTGGTTAATTAAAATATTTCCAAACCTCTTTATACACCAGACACCTGTTTCTTACATTGTTTATATTGAGGATTACTGACGAGGGTTAAATACCCGAAACGTGCATGTCTGGTCCATGCTGTAAATTTTTCTGCTCTAAAATGATGCTTATGAATTTGAAGACTTTAAAAATTTGTAACACTTGGCGAGTGTCACTGCTGGTGGACCAGGAGTCCCCGAGGGCACTTGTAGCAAAGTTCGATCAATTTCGCTTTTTTCATACGATGGAGGTTTTTGTTTCTTTGCTTTGGTTCCTGTTTTATCCTGATTTTGTATGCCTTCGATTTCTGATTTTCTGAATTATCGATTTTGTGCTGTAAACATTTTCAAATATTAGAAAATCAATTTCTAATATTAAAAAATCAATTTCTAATATTAGAAAATAAACTGAATTTCTTATATTTGAAAATGATTTTCTAATATTAGAAAATGATTTTCAAATATTAGAAAATCATTTTCAAATATTAGAAAATGAATTTCTAATATTAGAAAATGAATTTCTTATATCTGAAAATAAATTTCTAATATTAGGAAATGATTTTCAAATATTAGAAATTACCTATGATTTTCTAACATTAGAAATTCATTTTCTAATATTTGAAAATCATTTTCAAATATTAGAAAATCATTTTCTAATATTAGAAAATCATTTTCTAATATTAGAAAAGCATTTTCTAATATTAGAAAATCATTTTCAAATATTAGAGAATAAATTTCTAATATTAGAAAATAAATTTCTAATATTAGAAAATAAACTGAATTTCTTATATTAGAAAATGAATTTCTAATATTAGAAAATGGATTTCTAATATTAGAAAATGAATTTCAAATATTAGAAAATGAATTTCTAATATTAGAAAATGAATTTCTAATATTAGAAAATACCTATTTTCGTCCACATTGGCTTGCCATAAAGAACAAATTCTTGATTCATTTGAAAACGGCGACAACGTTTTATCACCAATGAGTTAAAGAAGACCCTGACGATAATCTCAACAGCACTCACAATAGAGCACAAAATTAAGCATCGACGGACCAAGTATCTCTCGCTCTATGTCCTATTTATAATTATATTAAAACTTCCTTCTCCGTCGTCAAACTGTGTACAGTTGTTGACTTAGACTGTAAAGATAACCTATTTATTGGATAGATTATTTTTCCAGCCATATTTACATCAACGTTATATACGTGTGCAATAACTGAGAAGTATAACCGCCATGTAAAGTAATGTGAGAGAACTCAACGGAGAGAAAATACATCAACGAGACACGACGCAATTAATATATTTCCCCCTACCAAAATCCACTAACATATTTCAAATGTGAGTCTCACGTTTGAATCTCATGCTTGAATCTTACGTGAAAAATTAGTAGATTACATTTGCACACAAACCTAATATGCAATCAGTGTTGTAGATCAACAAGACCATCAAGTTAAATCTTAAACTTTTGTTTTAATTTTTATCAAATATATTAAAATTTGATGTCTAACATGTTTAACATAGAGTGCCCCCTCTACCCTTTTTTCTCTCTCATTTATGATGAATTAACTTTAGAATTGTCATAGAATTGTAATTACATGTGACATTCATGATCCTTACGTGAATAAAGTTTAATACATTCATAAAAGATCATCTTTTATCGAGAGATATCAATTAATTTCTTTCACTACACACTATTTGATTATAGCTAATTTATACTGTCTAAAATTTATACATAATTAAAATCTTACATACCCATACAGATATTTTGAATTATACACCAGTCATGAATAAAACACAATTAAGTAAATCACTCAACCCTTTAGAAAAGATATCAAATTCAAACGTCCTTATATCACTGTCTTCTCTACATGCAGGCTGATTCCTGTTCAATTTCAACACAGAGAAATAATTTGGAGCCAATTTCAATTTCTTAAAATGAATGTGATTGGGTCATTGATGAAAGAACACATGTGATTAGTCAATTCAAGCCATTGCAACAAAAATCCTAACATGAGAACCACATGTGAGATCTATAATACCTTTAGAGGTGATGGCATCATCTGAATGCTACAAGTGTACTACATGTAGGTTTCTTTGTTCCCAATTCAAACGTGAGAATCAGGCTTGAAAGGGGTAGGGGCAAAAGTGACCATTTTTTGCCCCCATCAAAATTTTTAAAAAGGTTCTATTTTCTTATTCATTATGCTTCTTCTGAACAAAAAATAACAAATTTTATGTGATTTTTCGAAAACCCTGCCTTTTAGGGCAAAATAATTAAAAGTTGAGCGCTATGTCTTTACATTAGAAATTCAGAATTTTTGCAAGGGACACACATACGTACAGTTGTAAGCCCTAGAGCAAGGGCGTGTAACAGGTTCATACTCATATGAGACATTCCTTTTTATATTCTGAACGTACATGGAAAGTATAACTTTGTTACATGCGCTTGCTCTATATATACCATAAACTATTATGTTAAAATCTGATTGTTATCATTTTACCACTATTTCCGTAGTAGTGCGCAATTTTGGCGGGAAATAACACTCATATTAGTTGATTATATCTATTTTCAATTCAGTTTCAATAAACAACAATATCTCTAATCTCATTTGAAATATCAAAAATAGTATGAAAACAATTTTTGAAAGTGGCAAAAAATGGGGCCAAAAACGTCTGATTTTGCCCCTACCCCTTTGGACTTAGCAAAAATTGGTCAAAGTTTTAAAGGAAAAGCTATTTTCAAACATGAGAATCTCATGAGATTTTATAACTTGAGGAAGCCAATGGAGAAAACTTAATTTCAAATGTGAGATTCAAATATGATATTTTCTCATCAGGTGAGGAAAAAGTCTTTTAAACGTCTTCTCATGAGTTCTCATTTGGAATACTTCATTTACATACTGTTCAAACCTCTGTCACATTTGATTCAAATGTGAATCTAATGTGATCACGTTAGAAAATTCTGTACAGGCGACGGCTTTTCTCCAATATGATACTATACGGACACTCCGCATTGTACCTTACCAAATTACAGCCTTGTAACAGCGCATTCTTAATACTTACACACCGACTGATAGTGACTCAGACGGGACTCCATAAAGGGCCCTGTCCAAACCTCGATCGATCTTTAGATGAAGGCCCCGGTAACGTGTCCTCTCTGAATGTCAGTCGCACTCCTCGGGTGACTACATGCATGAGTTCGCTACAGCCGGAAGAGCACGGACTGTATTTCGTACTCCATTTGTTTATATATCCATTAACATATTAGACCCCTGCATTTTGATGTCTTGTTAGTGTGGTATTCCAACAGCGACGAGGTTAGTTTACAGAACAACAATTTGTTCTTCGAGACCTTTGGGCAACGGGAAAAGTGGGAGGGATGTGCGCACGTAATCTTATGTCTTGTTTTTCCACATTTTTTTATATCTCTCTCACTGCGATAAAAGAACATGTGACAAAATATTGTAAATCTGTTCTAGACAGGAATGATGTAAACTTATTTTGGTCAATTAAAACTTTAGGGGATGTGATTGACAAAATGAAACCTACAAATTTCAAACCAATACGATTTCTTCATACAACTTTTCTAATATGTAAACCATGCTTCTTCACGACAAAATTAATGACCGATTGTCCAATCTCATTAAATGGTGTTAGCGAAAAACTTACATTTGTACATCTGAATCGAAGGGTTTCTTTTCCTCGACTTTTCTAATATGTAAACCACGCTTCTTCACGACAAAATTCATTAACTGGTGCTTTGATCGAGAAAGGGAAACATCAAAACAGGGGGGGTGATCAACAACATCCACAATCTCCAGGTTCATACTAGTGTAGGAATGGCATTCTGTTACAATAAGTTTAATTAAGGTTTATCTCTGCTGAGATTATAAAGATAATTAGGCATCTATTTTTTAACCATTTATTGTATGAGAAACTTTACTATGGAGCTTGAATAAGTTCAACAATTTAAATTATAAATCGTAGTACAATAAAACTTTGACATCCTAATTCCACTGAAGTCTCTCAGAAATAGATAATATAGCCAATTTGTTTTGAATCATTTAAAGCAGTAATATGATGATTATGGATATTAGTTCAAGAAAAGAACATAAGAGAAATTTACTTGAATGTTCAACATATTAAACATTTGATTAAAATAAATAACTGTGTATTTGACCGCTATTCAACACAATTTGAATCAAAAATATAAAAAATATTTGTTTGTGAGACAAGTATGTCCCCATTAGCATCTTTGTCTGTAAAAATAAACTGTTTTCTCCAACAAGTCAAATTCTGAATTCAAGGTCAAAAGAAAAAGAATTGTATCCTTTTTTGTATTTGGGTGTAAAAAATAAAACCTATATCACTGACAATTCCTAGATTTTGGCCAAGGTTAAAGCTTTTCAAAAGAAGGTCAAACTTCAAGGGCAAGGTCACAAAGTCAGTCTCTTTTTTCGGGGGGGGGGGGGGGGGTTCCATTGTCAATAAAAATACATGAAAAACATGAAAGCCCTATCAGTCAAATTTTAAAAAGTTAAAGATTTTGGGTACAGACAGATGACTGACAGACATACAGGGGAACGGACGAACAAAATCTTTGATTACTGTGGAATAAAAATTACATCACAGCAGATTTGGCTACAATTTAACACACTAAATGGATAAAAAGAATACGTGTAAATATTAACATATAAATTAATATTGGTCCACAGACTTTTTCTCACAAATTAATAATATCAGGAATCGCTACTAACTTTGTTTATGTTTGTAAAAAAATTCACAAAGAAAACTCTGTACATAAATTAAAGCTATGTTCCCCACCCCTCTAATCAAAATTTTTAAATGTAGAAAAACATATATGAAGAGTGAAAACGGGATGGCTCGATTGACTGCCTAAAAATAAACCACTTAATATGGAAATACACAATGTATATACAAACTCTAAAGTTGAGTTATCACACAAAATCTGGACGGAATAAATCTGAAGGTTACATCACAACATAATTATACTTTTGTCACACAATTGATCTTGGTTCATCATCTCAATGTTCGATCATAACAAGATTTTAAAAAACAAGAGGATACTAGTATATGGATTTGTGAAATATTGTGAAAATAATTTAAGGAATTTATGTTTTGAACATATAACAAAATACTTTCAAAAATATAAGTATTTGATTCACAGAGCTGGTTCCAAACCTACAGATCAGAAGTAAAAAACGGAAAGTGAAATAAACATAGTTTTAGGATTTCACTCTGATAAATACCTACTGATAGAACATGAATGTTTCTATCATAATGCCTATTTAGAAATACAGATGCAGTTAAAACCACATGTGCCAAAAGATACTAAATGCATTGTTAAATGCCGATGCCATGAAAATCATATAGAATCGACCGTTATTAGAAATGTAATGTTCTCATGGGATGGACTTCATCAAATAACCAGGGGTCCGTCATACGGAGTTCCATCAACATCTGTTTGTTCTTTGTCTGTATTCCTGTAGCGTTTTCCTCCCATTTCTCTTTGGCCCCGTCTAACTTCTCTATTTGCTTACGAAGGGCATCCTATATAAAATATCAGACGGTACAAATGTAGTAATAAATGGCTATATATATACAGTATCTAACTTCTCTATCAGCTTACGAAGGGTGTCCTGTATAAAATATCAGACGGCACAAATGTAGTAATAAATGGCTATGTATATAGAGTATCTAACTTCTCTATCAGCTTATGAAGGTTGTCCTGTATAAAATATCAGACGCCGGCACAAATGTGGTTATAAATGGCTATATATATATATACAGTATCTAACTTCTCTATCAGCTTACGAAGGGCGTCCTATATAAAATATCAGACGCCCGCACAAATGTGGTAATAAATGGCTATAGATATACAGTATCACAAGGTGAATGCATATGAAATATAACATCCTGTAACCCCTTAAGGTTCAAAATATATGGTTACGTTTACGTTTTTAAAAAGTAGGTCATGCTTAAATGTCACCGTCACTTGTTAACAAATGTTTTTAAAAAGTAGGTCAAACATTAAGGTCAAGGTCACTAGGTCAAAATTTGTTCAGTGTTCCAGCTAGAAAACATAAAGGGCAGGGCGCCAGGTAGGACACTTCTGCGTGCGGTGGGCCAAAGAGGGCACATCATGCACGCGCGGAGGGCAAGGGTGGGCCAATTATCGGCGCGCGGTAAGCAAGGGAGGGCACATTTTTGCATTGTGTAGTCAAGGCATAAACTTTTTTGGCAAATAAGGCACTTTAATTCTTTTGCAATGCGCATCTTCATTCTTCAATAACCAAATTAAAGTACAAACATAATCAAAATTTCACAAGTTTTATTGTTTCAGTCTGTAATACTTGCTATGCACTGTTGCCTGAGACTACTTTCCTATAGTGACCGTTTACAGAAGCATAAATGTTATGATGCAACTGACTCTGTCATCCTGTGTACACACAACGAGACCAGCGGCCTTTGTTTTCTGTCTTATAAAATTCCTCTTTTGTGTTACCAGTTTTTGGAGACTGCAGTGGTCATCTGTGTAACAATGTATATGTGTCTATGTATATTCTTGGTTTCTTCGCATACTTATCTGTTTATGGTCAGGATTGTTTTGTGTACTGAATAATATATTGCGCATGCGTGGACCATGATGGTCACACAATTTTGAGCTCTTGAGTTTTAGCGAAATTTTGCAGTTTTCTGTGCAAGTGATGATGCAAGTTTTTGATAGAGCGATGTAATATGAGTTTATGGACTCGGATATGCTATTGATGGAACTTTAGAATTTACAAATTTGATATTTTGAAGGACAAACGTTTTTATGTTTATGTTTACGGATTTGAAAAGTGGTCATCGACTCGCATATATACAGTGATATACGGTGATTACAGTGATTACAGTCATTAACAGTTACAGTTAGTAAATATTTGATCTAATTATCTGAGCCATGTCGAAGTTATAGATGAAGCGGCCAATATGTCAGAGAACGAGAGAAAAAGGAGACTTTCGCATACTCCTCAAAAGCCACCTGCTAAGAACGCTCTCCTGAAAGGTAACAGTGACTCTGCAGATTTTCATTTTGATTTGATCGAAAATCAGGAAACGGACGTAGATGATGACTTGGAACTACGCATCGCAGTAATGAACGCCCTTGAGGATGGCGATATGTCCTTTCCGATCTCACAAATCGCATCATGCTCAGTGTGAAGTCCGCCCTTAAAAAGGAGGTTAATGATGCAGTGGCTAAGAAAACCGCAGATCTTAGGGAAACTGTTCGAGTCCAAGCCAATGAGATAATTCATCTTAAGAAACGGATTGAAAAAATTGAGAGCAGGGCTGAAGAACAGGAACAATATACCCGTCGTAACTGCCTGTGATTTTCCAACATTCCGTTTAAACTCCCGGATGGGTCAACACCGCAGTCTCCTTGGGATCTTGACACAGATAAGATCGTGTTGGACATTTGTAACAATAAGTTGGGAGTTCCCATCCAGGAGGATGATATTAGCAGGTCGCACGTTGTAGGCACTCCGGACAAGGGAAAATGCCAAATTATTGCGAGATTTGTGACCTACCGGAAGCGCCAGAAAGTGTTCGCGGCAAAGTCTAACCTGAGAAACGACCCTGAAAAAAGATATATTGTAGAGGATTTAACAAAATATAGGTTCGCGGTATAGTGAAGAGGCTTGGTCAGCTGAGAAAGGACAGAAAGATAGCTCAGTATTGGACGTTCGACGGACGAATCTTCATGCGCACCGAGGAACATGGGCCAAAGATCCTTCTGAAGTCGATGGAGGACATCGAGAAGAGACTCCGTTCGTAGTCGGGTAAGATGTTCTCTGTAACGGATATCTGACCTGTTGCACTGTGCCTTAA
This sequence comes from Pinctada fucata, assembly GCA_028142955.1. Lineage (NCBI taxonomy): Eukaryota > Metazoa > Mollusca > Bivalvia > Pterioida > Pteriidae > Pinctada > Pinctada fucata. The sequence goes on along the minus strand of AP027110.1, from coordinate 457,767 downwards.
AGTATAACTTTGACTATCTTTATATATAAATTACTTTTATATATTTAAATACATTAATATATTTACTGCAAACATAAACGCTTCACATATACATGTATTTCTTACGGTCATATGACGAAACATGCATACTTACCTTTTTATTCATTCCTATGCATTCTCGTATATACTTACCTCACTATCTTCTTCTGTTTCTCCTTGGGTCGACATATTTTATCGTATTCTTACCTTAAGAATCCATGGGAAATGACTTAATTTCATATCGTTCTTCCATTGGTTGTTTCTATCATGCTACGCAAGTAGTAAATGTTCGACTTCTGTACTATTTTAAGTTTAATCTACTGAAAGACATATTTTCCTGTTCTATATTTCTTTTGAAACGTTCTACTTCAAAAATACGAAATAACATCGAAAACATCTACTTCATACTTATCCTTTATTTAGTTATCCTCCTTGCAAATGACATGGCAGAAAATCCTGGTCCAGAATGTGAAAATATTACAATCTTCCATCTTAATGTTAGAAGTATTAGAAATAAAATTGATAGCATTGTTGATATTATTGAATCATCAGATATCTTATCATTCACTGAAACTCATCTAGATGATCAAGTTCCAACCGATGAAATTATGATTGATCACTATGAAGTGCCATTTCGAAGCGATCGCTCAAACCATGGCGGGGGCATACTTGTGTTTTATAAATCAGGTCTATCCGTTTCAAGACTTTATGATCTGGAGAATGACCTTGACGAGGTTATATGGACGGAAATTAGATTACCATCTAAATTAATTCTTTTATGTACACTATATAGACCACCCGGTCATTCTAGAATCGAATTCTGGGACCGCCTTGAAAGTTCTAATATTATCAAGGGCTTACGATGAAACCAATAAATATATCATTTTAAACGGTGATTGGAATATTGATTTTCTCCAAAACCTACCCCCTCAAGTTAACTTTATCTTTCAGCTTATTAATCTTATAAATGTTATTGAAGAACCAACTAGAGTTACTGCTACATCAGCTACGGCGATTGATCCGTATATTATATCTGATGAGGTAAGAATTGTAGAATCTGGAGTTGTTGAAACCTCTAGTGCAATTAGTGATCACTATGGTACATAAATCATCTTGAATATTAAAAACCCATTACCAAAAACGTATACAAGGTCAATATGGTCTTACAAAGATGCTGATTTTGATTCGTTTAAACGAGAATTAAAGGAAATAAATTGGGAAGAATTTACAAATTTTGATGATGTCAACGTTTGTGTTAAACATTTTAATAGAAAATTGACTGATTTATGTGTAAAATATATTCCTAAGAAAACAGTTACTATACGCCCTTCAGACAGACCATGGTTTAATTCTCAATTACGCAAAGAAATCAGAAAAAGAGACAGACTCCGCAAATTATACAGAAAATCAAACCGGCAAACTGATTTATATAAATTTCGAAAGCAACGTAACCATGTAAACAATTTGATTAAGGCTTCAAAAGAAAATTATTTTATTTCACTAAATGATTCAATCGACTATTTAAAGTCATCTAATCCAAAACAGTACTGGAATATAGTTGATTAGAGGATCCAAACCCTCACACTGTATCCCCCCTTTGACTCAAGATGGATTTACAGCCTTTACACCTGAAGAAAAAATCAATGCTTTTAATGATTATTTTTGCAGTGTTACTGATCTCGATGACAGCGAACATGAATTACCTCCCTTTGAAAATCGTACTAACGAGATACTCTCTGATATTTCCATAATTGAAAATGATCTCGAGATACTTGACATAATAAAATCTTTAGAAATCAAAAAAGCTTCAGGTCCTGATGACTTTAGTCATATTCTTTTAAAATCCTTGAAAGAGGAGTTAGCCAAACCTCTCAAGATACTATATTTAATAAATCTATTCAGTTGGAAAAATTTGCGAAACAATGGAAACACGCTCACGTGATACCGATTTTCAAAAAAGGTGATAAGAATGTTCCTATGAATTATAGACCAGTATCCTTGTTGAGCTCTATTGGAAAAGTGTTTGAACGTGTTGTTTTTAAATATTTATATAATCATCTACATTTTAACAATCTTTTGTATGACCTGCAAGCGGGCTTTCGACCAGGTCACTCGACCATAACTCAATTAATTGAAATATATCATCAAATATGCCTACCACTAGATAATAAACAGTATGCTTCTTTTACCTTCTGTGATATAAGTAAAGCGTTTGATAGAGTCTGGATCAAAGGGTTAAAGTATAAGCTAAGTAAGTACGGGTTTGGGGGTAATGTTTTAAACTGGTTGTGTGATTATCTTTCGGAACGCTCTCAGCAAGTAAAAATAGAATCTTCTTTGTCTACAGTTGGTAAAAATAGGACGGGCGTGCCCCAAGGGTCGGTCATCGGGCCCCTCCTGTTTCTTATTTACATTAATGACCTCCCGGACGGACTGACTGGACTGACAAGACTATTTGCCGATGATACTTCTAACGCGCATATTTCTAATTCTCTACAAAATATTGTGACTAATAGTAACATTGACCTTTCATTAATAAACGATTGGGCTAAGAGATGGCTAGTGACTTTTAACCCAGATAAAACTAAAATTATTGTCTTTGGTGCAAAAAAGAGTGAATTAGATAATCTGTCGTTTAATTTTGATTCTGTTCCAGTTGTTCCTGTCTCACATCATAAACATTTAGGTGTTGTCTTTTCTAGTGATGGAAAATGGAAATATCATATAGATGGTGTAATTGAGAAAGTTTCCAAACAAATTGCAGTATTGCGAAAAATAAAGTATACCCTTAATAGAGAAACACTTCTCAAAATGTACACGACTTTTATAAGACCTTATTTTGAATATGCATCAGAGGTGTGGGATGGTCTGACAAATTTTGATTCAGAAAGATTAGAGAAATGTCAAATTGAAGCGTTAAGAATTATTACAGGTCTCCCTATTTATTGTTCCCATTCTTCTCTCTATTTTGAAACAGGTTTAGAGTCTCTTAAGGAAAGGCGGAAAAACAGAAAATTGTGTTTAATGTATAAAATTAAAAATAACCAAACACCAGACTATGTCAGCAATTCAATGCCACCATCAGTTTCGGATATGACATCTTACAACCTTAGAAATAGAAACCATATTTCTACCCCATTCTGTAGACTTAATATATATCGAAATTCATTCGTTCCTTCTTCAATATCTATGTGGAATCAGCTTTCAGATGATGTTAGAAATAGTGAATCACTGCGTAAATTCAAATCCAAAATAAATTCATTAAATAAATTGTCCAAATATTTTAACACCGGTAAAAGAAATCTCAGTATTATTCATACTCGGCTGCGTCATGGAGTTAGCAAATTGAATTACGATTTATTTAGGGTTAACTTATTGCACGAAAGCTCGTGTATGTGTGGTTATAAAAGAGAAGATTCCGAACATTTTTTCATTTCTTGTCCATTGTATTTTTATGACCGACAACAGCTAATTAATAAAATGCTATCATTGAACTTCACTTTCGACATCGGCACCATCCTATTTGGTGATACCGAACGACCAAACAAAGAGAACGAAGATTTATTTAAAGCAGTACATACCTATATTTCAAGTACAAAACGTTTCGACTAAATAGACATTATACATGTATCTTGCCCGACCCCCCTATCTCTCTCTCTCTCTCTCTCTCTAAAGTCATATCATCTTCCCAGTAGTCATGATTCATTAATTTTTGTTGTTTGTGTTTGTGAATTCATGTTTGTATTGTCATGCTTTCTTTCATATTTCATGTTTTCATTTATGTTGTACATATATTTACCTTTTCTCCCTTCATTTTGTTTACTTACCTTTCATTTTGTTTAGTTGAAAAAAATTTGTGATTGTTAATTTCTTGTGTTCATGCATGCAAATGTTTATATGTTATATGTTGTATGGGAGAGGAATTCAACTAAGTTAGAGAACTTGTTTCCAATCCCTTTGATGTTATTTATATCAATAAAATATGTTTAATCTAAATCTAATCTAATCTGAAAAGTATAATTATCTAAACTTTTTATATTTAACAAAATAACTATATTATTTTTTATCGTAAATACTGAAATCAGGACAAACACCACACCGAGTCATTATCTTCCGTCAGCGGTCATTGTCGAAAAATAATGACTCGCGCACCAGCCAATCAAAATCGACGTTACATCCCGGTTATATAATATTTCAAAATATCTACCATCATAAATTCTAATGTTCCCCGGCGCTGTTGTGGAAAAACAATTTTCTGTTTTTTGTATGTCACCTTAGAACGGTAAGGAATTTTAATCAGTGGATAGCTCTGGGTTCTACGTTAATGAAGCAAATAGTTTGAAAATTAACGCCCCATTCCTACACATCTACACAGAGAAATGATTCTGCCAGCCTCTCGCCAAAAAAACTCGAAACACGCGTGAGATCTCGAGAGTGAGCGCCAATAAAATGGCGGTCTTGACAAGATGTATGCTTCCGTGACAAATTGGCATAGAAGTCTCTAAAACCCAGAACCATAACGGACAAATTAGTAGAAAGAATCCGGAGAATTTCCATTGTCTCAGTATAATTGTAGTAGGTTTCCTATTTGTTCCAGGTTTTTTGCTTTGCTTCCGGAAATTTTCTTTGGGTCAAGTTATGTTTCTATATCCCATTGTCAGCGTCCCCATCTTTTTTTTATCCCGTTACATGTCTATATTTCCAATCAGTGATCCTTGGGGCTGTTCCAATACTCCCACCAATCAAGATCATATCATCTGATACGTGCAGATGTACGGAAAGGGGGGGGGGGGGGGGGGGCTTGAATTTAAAAAAAAAAATGCCGAAATTGTTTTATTTCCAGATTTTTAATGAATGTATAATATACTTTCTACAAATCGTATAGGCAACCAATTTCTTTTTCTGAACTGTGCTTGACAACCTCCCCTTTCCATTGAAAATATTCTAGATACGGTAATGTTTACTTTTTATTCAAAGTTAAATTATTTTAAGCATTTTTAAAAAATCTTACTTTTAAGTACAGGTCCGCGTAAATATCAGACAGGTGAAATATCTTCAAATTTTTGCAAAATTTTTCTCTTTCGAAATGTGCTCAGATCAACCCCAAACATTTGTCTCGAAGGAATTTTCTACAAACTTGGATGATGAAAAAAAGTTATAAGTGCACTAAATTTGGTTAAATTATACATACAGATAAAATTTTCTCGCCAATGTTTTCCCTTCATAATCCTTTATGAATTATGAGGTGAATATCTCGCTTCATCATCGCTACCTTGAGAAATTTTCATATGTTTGATTTGTACCACATATAAATATAAACAGTTTTGAAAAAAAAGATGTATCACCCCTGCCTGATTCTTCCTTGGACCAATACGTTTAAAAATCATTTTAACGTGGTTCAAACTGTCCTTCTGTCTGACTGTCAAAAGCAAAGTGTGTTAGGTGGAGTATGTGATATGGAGAATAATACATAAAAATAGCTCTTTACGGTCAAGGCCATGGGACAAAGGTCAAGGTCACAATATAATGACAATGAAAAATGTTTTTGAATAAATTAATGTACAAAGGATATTCAAATTTGGTACATAAATTTAGATCATCAAGGTCACTGATCAAGGTCTCAGCTCGTAACGCCATATAAGGTAAGTACAATTATCTTTAATATTTACATGACACACAAAACATTATCATCGACTTTCTAACTGTATGAATTATAGGGTTTATATTTAGGGGATAAACGTAATGTGTTTTGTGGTTCCGACAGGTATATGTTGGATATACTGTTGGAAACGCAGTTATACCGTCGGGGACAAGCCCGTATGTTTCCAACAGTATATCCAACATATACCAGTCGGAACCACAAAACACAGTACGTTTATCCCTATTCTAATTCATGTGACATATTCTAACTTTTTATACCCCTCAGAAGGTCTCATGTTTCGCTTTAGAGGTGACGTTGCTACGGAGGACAAACAACGACCAACAGAAATTATTGCGCTGCAAATATGAAATACAACTGCTTCGTATTTATTATAATAGCGAAAAATCAAAGTGTAATCATTAATAAACTTACTTGCTCTGTTGTTTACATGTGGAGAACGCCATTTACAAGCTCATACCTTGCAGTTTTACGTCACAGTATGACGTCACAGGAGCGAAGAACAAAGGGAAGCATGACGTCATACGCAAAAAGTGCGCTAAAGCTTGTAACGTGCAAATTTACGTAGGAATACATTTTAAAGTATGTCTAATGAGTCGGTTTGCGGCATGTATATCGTCGTTTTACATGCTTGTATAAATTCTGTGAACCAATCAGAATGCGTGAAACAAACAGAGTGAATTAGAATAAAAGATTTGTTATGAATTTATTATCAAGAACATAAACATTGTATCATAACATTTTATTATCGGGTGTTTTGTGCGAAGGAAAGGCCCACATGTGACAAAGCTTCGATACCTTGACCCTAACACTTACATGTACCCTGGACCCTTACCCTTACCCTTGACCCTAACCCTTGACCCTAACGCTTGACCCTATGAGTTTTTTAATCGTGCTCTCTGTTTTGTTTCTATTACATTTGCCGTTCTCAAGATAGCCTGTGAGAATACGATTATATATGCATGCATGCTTCCTGATTAATTAACTTGATGAAGAACTTGAGTAAACTCGGGGTCAACGATGGAAATTACTTTTAGGTTGTATTCGACCACCCTCTCATTCGTTCTGCACCCATTCACAGTTACATCCCCCTTTTTGTATTTCAAACACACACAGAAAATCATACTGCAAAAAACATGGTATTTTTTTCATATTCGTTTATTTAAGTTTACACAAAGTTTTTAGGGATATCGCATAATTCCGTCTCAAACAAAACATAATGAATGCTAATTAACGTAAAGTTTCAAACGGGAAGCCCCCGACAGAGCGGAGCCAAGCCAGGTTTTAAGCGAAGAAAGTCTTTTTTGATGAAGTCAAATTTGTTGATTTTGGAATTCACCGCGGCCCTTTATATCTTTTTCAATATTAGAGTAAACGTCTTCAAATTGAATAGCATCATTTAAGAACAAATAAATTGGCAACGTGGACCAGACATGCACGTTTCGGGTACTTAACCCTCATCAGTGATCCTAAATCCTAAATCTAAACAATGTAATATACCAAAAAAGTATGAAAGTTACTATGTCGAAAAAGGGTACCGAAAGACGTAGAAGGATGGGTGGGATATGATGCTACAGGACCCACTTTTTAGAAATTTCAAGAAATTTTGATAACAGAAATTTAGATTGCGTTGAAGAAACGATCAATCGAAATTGATCGAACTTGGCTACATGTGCCCTCGGGGACTCCTGGTCCACCAGCAGTGACACTCACCAAGTGGTATAAATGTAAACGTCTTCAAATTGAATAGCATCATTTAAGAACAAATAAATTGGCAACGTGGACCAGACATGCACGTTTCGGGTACTTAACCCTCATCAGTGATCCTAAATCCTCTTTTTAGAGGATGTAATTTCATGTAATTCATCATAAAAGATTCTCTTTTATGATGAATTACATGAAATTACAGATTCATTTTCCCCGACTTTGAAATGCTAACTGAGGGACGTAAAAAGGATTTTAGTATAATAATGAGGGATGGAAAGGGGTATGTACCGACATAAGTACTTTATAATTAGATTGAGGTGAAATATCTGATACAGATGTCTTAAGATGTCTACTTATATAATATATACAGAGCAAGTAATACTTTTAGTATTCAATCTACACTTGGCTGATGCCGTCCTATAACTAAGCAAAGTTTATCAATTATGACATTATCTAGTTGTTATGTATAAATATGTTCTTGAGACGTGTGTACGTAATACCTTAATCGTACTAAGGTATTATTACGTACACTTGTCTAGAGTAGATGAGATTATTTATTTATTTATTTATTCATTTATTTATTGATTTATTTAATTATTTATTTACATCAAATTCATTCCTTTTCTTATCCACGGCACGTTCCCTATACATTATTTATTTATTTATTGATATATTTATTTATATCTAATACATTCCTTTTCTTATCCACGTCACGTGTCCTATATATTATTTATTTATTTATTTATTAATTTATCTATTTATTAATTTATTTATTTATTCATCTATTTATTTTCATTTATTTTATATTTATTTATATCAAATTCATTCCTTTTCTCATCCACGTCACGTGCCCTATACATTATTTATTTATTTATTTATTTATTTATTTATTTATTTATTTATTTATTTATTTATTTATTTATTTATTTATTTATTCAATTATTTATTTATTTAAGTAATTAATGAATTAATTTATTTATATGGAGGAACTCTTTAAAACCATCTCAGACAGTACGCATGCTCATCAAGAAGACAATGTCTGTTTATGTCTGGTCTGCCCCGTCTCTGTATACCTGTATATTATGTGCCAGTTTATGTTGACAAGGTGTTGTTGGGGACAAGATGAAAACATTAATGTACCGCTGGAGGTTACAAATTAAAATCTCTTTAGTAAAACGGACGAGAGCATTAATAATTTGTTAAGAATACACTTGTTTATATTACATTGATATATGACATTTAGTGCGGACTAGCTGTCACGTGCCCTTTACATTATTTAAAACGTGTATTGACCAATCAGATTCATTCTCTTTTTGAGCCGCGGGGTAGACATCTGCAATTATTGGTGCATTAATAACATGACATATTTGAAAAATGGATTTAGAATTCTCAACAGGTGGCGTTTATTGGGGCAGAATTTATTCCGTCCTTCCTTAATTGTAAACATTAATGTACAATGTACAGGTGTGTATTAAATGTGTATTGCTTGCTGTCTGTAATATGAGAACTAAAAGTTGCCATAGTATTGTTTGCTTTGGTTTTGTTTGTTTTTTCTTGTTTGGTTGGTTTTTCTTTTCTTTTTGTTTTGTTTTGTTATTAAATTTTTAAGGGGGGGGGGGGGGGGTAGTTATAGAGACAGAACTACACATTATTGTTTACAAAACATTTCTACTTAAATTCTTGCTAGCCTTCCACTCCTTTACAGCGTTTAAAGGTCATTCTTGGGTAAATTAGGAGAAAAGGATAGAAACTTTTGTCAAATCCTCCGTAGCCACCTTCAACGAATTATACGATTGATAGTAAGCAAAGAACATCAACCCATCATCTTCCGTTATATCATACTACCTCTTGTTGGATGCCAAACGTATCACCCGCAGCTATAAATTCCCCAATTTCATTGGCTCCGTAGCTAGGTCCACCGGACCAATGAGAATTGACCTAAATCGTCCTGATTAACATACGAAGCGAAGGTTTGAAAACAATATGACCGACCCAATGGAATCTGTCCAATATGCGAGTGCATGCGATTTAAATAAGAAGGACAAACGTACAATTTTCAGCGAATACGTTTCTTACGTATAATCAGATATATCAAAACCGAGTTACAAACTATCGAAATATGTCTGCTAATTGGCAAGTGATGACGAACTCTCAAGGACTTAAATTTTGAATGCTCACAAGGTGGCGCTCATGAAATAGTGGAAAATTTATTTGAATCCGACAAGGGGGAGTAAGAAAATAGGTACACATGTCTCGAGAAAATGCGACCCATGGACAAGTAAAAAGCGGGATAAAATATAAGGTTTACAATTGCAAGAGATCTTTCTATTGAATGTTTTGTGATAAGCGAGGATTAAAACAAGTGGCCGGTACGGGAATCGAACTCAATACCTATTAAAGGTTTCACAGGCAGTTGCTCTCTTTATAATAAATAAAAATTCTCGTATATGTTATTTGAGTCTTTTTTTTTACAGAATTTTTCAGTTTGAAAGATGGCGGCAAAATATTATCCGTCACGTTGTATGTCTTTGAATGGTAGAAATAAAACAAAAACATATAAAATGTAGTGACTGCAGTAACTTATATGGAGAATGACTTTGATACGGAAAAACCATTTTTTCACTTTGATGAGCTTTTTCTCTTAAACATGTATGCTAATCTCTTGGCGATATTTTCTTGTTGTGTGAAACCACGATACAATCCGAATTAGATTAAATTAGTCGTGCTCAGGGTAATTACACGCAACAAAATGCATTAATTTCCCAGAATTCTTTGATCATCATTACCCATGATGCCTTTGATCTTTGCCATGGTGACAGCAGGACGCCACTTTTAGGATTTATTTGCTGTTATGTTTTATGTACTCTATAACATAACATAAAACTTGCATGATTAGTTTTAATCTCAACTTATCGATTGTAATTTGTACGTTGATCCGTGACAACTTATCGATTGTAATTTGTACGTTAATCCGTGACAACTTATCGATTGTAATTTGTACGTTAATCCGTGACAACTTATTGTTTCAGTTTTTATGTCATTTTGTGTATTTCATTAAAACTCTTGGATATTCATCCCATTGTACTGTATTGTTTTATTTTAAGCTCACCCGTCGCATTTTCTACATCTCTGCAACTGCTGAACAGAATTTAACAAAGCCTTGCAGGAAGCGAGTGCTCAGGGTACTCTACCAAGTTTGTGTTTTTCATGCCGATCGGTCAACAAATGCTGTATGGCTGCAGAGGGCTCTGATTGGCTGACACATTCTCCACTTCTCATCTGGAACCGCTGCACAGAATTTCACGAAACCTAACAGGAAGCAAGTACTTAATATTCTATACCAAGATTGTGTTATTCGTGCAGATCGGTCAGCAAATATGACTACCGAGGCTCTGATTGGCTGACAAATTTTCAACCCCTCCTCTGCTAAACTTTACTTGTTGTTGTGATTGTGCAGTACGAGTCAAGGGTTGTGTAAGTCCCGTCACCGGCACCCAAAATATTTTTCTTCCCTTTTCATTTCCCCCCATTGTTTCAATTTTTATGCACTTTTAAATCAATTTCATTTTTAACAAATTTGTTGCACACTCATTTATTGTTTATTTGTCATATTTAAGTCTCTTTATGCTGTGATATTATATTTTTTATGCCTACATGATATATTTAATTTTTATGAATTAAAAATGATATGTATGACTTATGTGCAAATGGACCCAAAGGTTGTGGGCTCAAATCCTGGTACTGACGATATAATTATGTCAAGAGCATTCATTGGTATCAGGTAAGAGTTGTTTCCCTTAGGGCTCTTGGTTTTTTTTTTTTTTTTTTTTTTGTTTCTTGAATGAATCATTAAAAAGCTGATTTACATTAATAAAATGAAAATACGGGTATATTTGTACTTCAGGTACAAATATTTCACACGGAAATGAATACAAGAAATACCTAATCAAGCAAGTTTTAACGTGATACCTAAATGCTCCTTTATTTAATGTTTCAATTAATATTGGATAACGGCGTTAATTTCACTCGATTATGCCGTAATATGGTAGAGGATATTGAAATATGATTGTGAAAGGAAAGTTTTAACTGTTATATCAATATTAGATGGCGGAGTCAAGTCGTGTAGGTAACTTTTCGTTCTTGATTACTGTCGGAGGTAATGGCGCGTGAAGGCAGATTACAAAAAACTAAATTGCAACTAAATCTGCTCGTAAAAGCATTGAATAAAGGTATTTAATGTTATATGAGAAAAATGCAAAACGTAAAGAATAAAAAAAAAGAATGGTATATAAAACTTTATTGGTAGAAACTAATATTCTGGAACAAATCTTTTTTAATTTCCTCGAAGAATGAACAAATAATTTACTTCGTACACCAATAAAAACGTGTACTGTCAGTTACCATTCAACAATATTTTGTTACAAATATAAGAGACCTATTCGAAATTTCGTTTTTAACTACAACAAAGTTACATCAGATCCTAAAATTCTTTAATCATGTCCTGCTACTTGAGAATGTGCAACGTCTTAATTTGTTACAGACGATTTTTTTCAATTATCCAAGACAGGCAGCTCCGTTGTCTTCTCAAAAAGGACCTAAGTATATACAATCCCTTCCAAGATATAAAATGTCGTGAAGTGCCAAAGGAATTAAGCCTTAGATAACTATACCAAACAATGGTGTACATCGGAAGAAGTCGAATCGCATGCTCTGAAAGACAAAAAAAAAAAAAAAACAACTTCATTTTGAATATTACTGATATTCGAATAGATAACTTCCACAATAATCCTCATCTTTTTTTAAATCCAAGTTCTAAATCTGAAAGATATTTGGAATCAATGTTACGTAATTTACATGAAAAATATATCTTCCGCCTGCAGACAAAGCAGTCAACAACACCATAATCATTTGAAAACGCTACTACATATCAACTTTAGTGTCTGAACTTTTCCCAACAATTGGAGCAAACATAACAGTGAAAGGATATTTATTAATTTATCTGGCGGCTGCTACATCATTGTCTGGCGGCCGCCACATACTAAAGTGGCGGTCGCCAGATAATGATATAGCAGCCGCCAGATGAATTAACTGGCGGCCGCCATTTAAATTAAGTGGCAGCCGCCAAATAAATATCTGGCGGCCGCCACTTAATCGATCTGGCGGCCGCCACATAATTATCTGCCGCCAGATAAATCTTTTGTTACATTTCATCTGGTTATTTTGTATCCGTCGTATCAAAAAGATTAAAAGAGATGATGAATTTAGCACCCTAGAACAGAAAGAACATGTTATGCATTGATTGTTTTCATTTAATTGTAAATAATGCGTCCGCCAGATAATAATGTGGCGGCAGCTAGTCCCCCACCCAGGCCTCTGCAGGGGGTTTTCCTCCGGGTACTCCGGTTTCCTCCTGCTCCTTGGACCTCCTCACGCCAACATCTGAGCCAACGTAAGACATTAATATAAGTTGTGTAACTTGTTTGATCAAAGTTGTCAAATAAATAAAGTTTGAATTTTTTTATTTTTCTTAAAGGACTATATGGCACAATATAAAAAAAAGTGCATATTTTGCAAACCATAAATCTGAGAAATTGATTTTTGATTTCAATGAATTTTCTTTCTAATATCAATTTATAAACATCCAAAGGGACAAATTCTAGAATATGAGAGCTTAAACTTGTTTTGATATTGAGATGGAGGTCATTACATACTTGGCATTGATTTGAAATGTCCATTGTGTTACCAAACAAAAAATTGTCATAAAAATTACAATAATTATTTTTAGAATTTATTCTATGTTTTTTTCTCTAAAAATGTATAGATTTTAACAGCCTCTTGAGGAAAATTTATGATATGATGCCGTTTTCTCAAGATAAATGGTAACATATAGCATAGTTTACGGAAAGTTAGTTTTTGGATAATTGGAAATCATCATTTAAGATAATATGAATATGAAATTCCTAACTTCTTTCATGTACTTAATTATTTGCGAGAAAACAAAATTACTAAACGCAATCTTAAAAGAATATATGCACTACTTCATTAATTTCCCCTCGAAAATATTGAAGGTAACACAAATGACTAAGCAGTAACACGATGGACAAAATGGTAACACAAATGACACATACAGATTTATATAAGCAAAATGGAGTTTATTTTAAGATGAAAGGGAAATTAAATGCTAGTCATTTTAATCTGACATTATTCTAAAACTATTTAATCTGTTTGGAACTCTTGATCAGCATTTTAAGTATAGTAGTGATGATTCATGGTAACACAATTGACAGACTGTAACACAAATGACATTTTATGATGATATGCATCATACTGTTCACAACTTCAGTTGATATTATCTTAGATTATCCCCATAAAATGATGTTTAGATTATACAAAACGGAAGAAATTAAGAATGTACTTATCATCTCAACAGAACAGAGACAAAAGTAATAGGAAGAAATAGTAACATAAGGTGATAAGAAGCTGAAGAAAACGTTAGCAATTTTCAACTGAATATATATTTTTTACAATCTAAATATCACTTTATGTAATCAGAATTACTTCTATTTTCAGATTTTCTTCAAAATAGATAAGAATATTTAAGAATAATTAGGCAATAAGATTGTTAATAAGACTGCTCTAATTTTTTGGAAACAAAATTCATGAACATTTAAGTGTACCAAAAACCTGTAACACAGACAATGCACGCGTGAATTATTTCAAAATAAGCAGTCTTATAGATCCATATCAATCATGATATTGTATTTGTAATTCTAATTAAAATTCTGGGGGGGGGGGGTTATTAATTTTTTTTTGTTATTTAGCCCAGCTTAACACTCATTTTCTGACTTTTTTTTTTACTTATAGATGTTTTGAGTAATACATTGATGAAATTAGCCTGCTTTGTCATATAGCTTTATGTTTGCTTTAGATATTCCATCAAAAAGTGATTGTTTCAAGTCTCTATCATTGAACTTATGCATGCAAATCAGCAAATAATGAAAAAGAATATTCTGTGATACCGAAAAGCTAGTTTCATAAACGTTATTAGAGTGTACAAATGATATAGACTCCATTTTACTTTACTGTTCATTATGTGAGCATTTGTTGATATTGGTGCATATGATATTGAACTGAAATGGATATTGACTAGTATCAATGTGACTGATTTTATCAGAAAAACAAAGAAAAATAGTGTATTTACAAATTTTGGAAGCTAACTTGTCTTCATTTTTTTCTTATGTTATACTATAAGGTTAACATAGTCTGCATTAAAAAATATTGTGAATCATCATATCATGTCAGTTGTGTTACCAATCATTAACTAGTGATAATCGATCAATAAATTGAAAATGAAAAGCACAAATTGCGAGAAGAATAAGACACTTTTGAGAAGATCAGTTGTATACCATTCAATCTTGTCACTTCTTTATATTACAGAAAATAAGTTATCTGTTTTGACTTCATCAAATGTCCATTATGTTACGATTAACTCTTTGTCATTGCCCACAATGTTCATCCAGGAATCTGTGTTTTGTACAGTCTTACTTGTAGGTTTCTTTCATGTGTTTGAAAGGGACCCTATGCTGAAGTGTTATGTCACCTTGAGCGTACTGTTAACAAAATGAAACCTTTCTACCACACTAGATTCAGAAGTTGGCATAAAGTGATGTCATTTGTGTTACCACTTAATATCAGTTGTGTTATCATTTTATGAAATGATATGATAATTGTTCACTTTTAGTCAATTAAAGAATTATGCTTCTCCAATAGGCACTCTTTTAAACAAATCACACAAAAATATTGTCAAGTTGATGCACAATCACTTAATTAAACTTATGTTACCATATAAAACATAAAATGTACATTGTGTTACCATAAAATGTCAGTTGTGTTATCAAGTGAAGAAACACTTAATTGAACCTCATTCATTTTCTTCTCACAGCGAAAATTGAAACATTAAAAGATGTGTAAGAAATAATATGAGCAAAAGATCAATAAAATTTTGGAATCTTAATATTCCTTTGATGAGGGTTTCAATTTAGATAGTCAAATGTCCATTGTGTTTCCAATTAAGAGTCAGTTATGTTACTAATTATTTCAGTTGTGTTACTTTTAAAAAAGTAACACAAATGACGGTAACACAACTGAATTTTTCGTACAAATAGACACATTGTAGAATCTGAGAAGCAAAACTGTTCAAAATTCTTGCCCTCTTAAACAAGGTTCAACAATTTCATTTCAAAAGCAAAAGGAAAAGACAGAAAATGCCTCCATTTATCATACAATAATGGTAACATAATGGACATGTGAAAAAGGTAACCTTTCAGTGCTAACCAAGGTCTTTTAAACATCTAAGTTGAAGCTGGCGGAATATTAGAATTTATTTAATATATAAATTGATAAATCTTCATAAAACATTTTAACATGTGAACCTAAATAATATATTTGAATTATTTGTGTGATTTCTCTCCTTTATGCAAAGGTAACACAACTGACAAAATAATCAGTGACAGTGATATCAATCATAAAAAAATTGCTCATCCTAAATATACATAGGATATATAGGATGTTTACAGAATCTCTTTCATATAATAAACAAATCCCATGAAAAAAATCAAGTTTAAATTCCAATAGAATAAAAGTTATACCAATGTAAAACTAAATGTCAGGATGTCCTGACTATGGGTACCATAGTCAGGACATCCGATTTTGACAGATGATGGACATATCAACCTCTCATAATTACATATTTGTGTCGATTTTCATACTTTTTCATCATGGATATAGGTAAAATAGGATGAGGCAAAGCATTACCAGTACTTATTTCTGTATTTTTTCATTTATATATGAAACAGGCTCAAAAGGACAAAAATATGCACTTTTTTTGATATTGTGCCATATACGGTTTACATAGAAAAGTGGCCCCCCTATTTGGGCAAAATCTTAAATTTACATAAAGAAATGAATTTGTGCCAATATGTATTGTACAATTTCGGCTACTTATGAAATGATACATATTCTTTACTTTCCTTTCTCAATTTTTTAGAATTAGAGCATTAAAAATGGTATATTTCGCCAAATTTCTGGAAAAACGTCATTTTGGGGCTTATTTCGACAAACTTTCTAGTAGCTAGTATCGAGCGGGCTTCTGAACAAGTTTTATATTTTGATATGTTGTTACATTTGCACATCTTTAAGTGCATATAAAAGGAAAAATTTGTTCAAAGTCCCGCTCGATGTTATCTCAATGAAAATAATCAGGAATTATGCTATTTTTCATGAGAAATAGACAAAATCACCGGTTTTCATGATATTTAGGCATCATTTATAATGTCTTAGAAAGCGAGAGGTAGTGTTTATGACTAGATTTCTTAAAATATAAATATTTAACTCTCTAAAAATTCCAACAGAATTTGATTCTGGAGAAGATGATTGTAGGGGGCCACTTAACTATATAAACCATATATACTCCTTTCTTCCTTCAATATCCCTATTTCTAAATTGGATCTCCCTACAATAAATTGCATACCAAAACTGCATAAGTCTCATTACAAATTTCGATACATTGGTAAATCTAGCAACTGCTCATCTACCATTTTGACTAGAAATCTGACGTCAGCACTCAAGACTATATAAAGGAACACGTGGAAAAATAATTTGAAACTGTTCTAAACAGGAATGATTTAAACATATTTTGGTCTATTAAAAATTCAGAGGATGTAAATGACAAAATGAAATCAAGAAATTTTCAAGTAAATACGATTTCTTCATACCACATTTCTAATACGCACACCACGCTTCCTCACGACTAAATTAATTATCGATTGTCCAAACTCATTAAATGGTGTTTTGATCGAGATAAGAAAACTGATATTTGTACATCTGAATCAAAGGGTTTCTTTTCCGCTACAGAACGTAAATCATACAAATCATGGACATGTAGTGACCTGTGTATTGCCTTGTCCTTCCTCGTGAACAACTACAAGCATGTTGTAGGAATCCCTATGTGTACTTACTGTGCGCCTCTTGTTGCATATTTATTTTTATATACGTATGACAAAGAATTTATCCAAAATCTTCAAAAGCAAAGAAAACATGATGATTTGAAATGTTTCAATGGTACTTCTTTTTGATGTTTGTCAAGTGTATTGATTACTTCTTTCCAGCTCTGTCACCTTTAAGAAGCTTTGTTTTGGCCTTATATCAATGTGACATCATATTTACATGTATATTTTTTGCTATTTCGGAAACTAGCCATTTCACCGATAAATATCATCAAAATTAAAGGAGTTTAACATCTTAGCACCATCCCTCCAATGCTATTTTGAACATAGATTTTATTTGGATAAATTACTGAATCGACCCTACAGGAAATTTGGAGTCGCGCACCCTCTGTAATGTAAATGTAAAAATCGAAATTAAAAAAAAATAAAGAGGGAGCCACTGAAAGTATTTTTGGTGGCCGCTAGAAGCATCACTGATGAGAATATAATATTCGAAACACGTGTCTGGTTCATGGAAATTGGTTTGGAATTTTATTCAAGAAGGTATAGAGTTGGAAACCTTCGACATACTTCTAGGTACCTGAATGACATTCTTACTGTCGACAATCCTGTTTTGGAAAAGTATAGAAATGTTATCAATCTACAAGAATTGACTCTAAGCAAGGCTAACATTACAAACACAGAAACATCATTTTTGGACATAAATATCAAAAGTATGACAAACGAGATGATTTTGGATACAACATAGTATATTTTCCCTGGCTTGACGGTGATGTTCCTAGATTACCGTCATACAGTATTTACATTTCACATCTCATCGGGTATGCTAGAGCATGTACTGATGTTTTGGATTTTCATAGAAATTTAGGTCAAAGTTTTCGCTTTCACAAACTAGTGAAGACTTTCTGGATATTTTACAAAAGTTATTGTCAACTTCTTTTGAAATTCGGACCCATACAAGCAACGGAGTATATTACATTAGGTAATTCACAACCTGCATTTAATAGTAACATAATTTACAAAATAAGATGGATAAAAGGTAGAAAGAATTACCATCGAAATTGTGTTATAATAATTAAACGACTTTATACCGTGGATATGATCCTTCTTTCACCAGACGGACACTTGGCTTGGTTCTGGACCAATATACTGTCTTGTACCAGCGCATTCTTAGGACTTGCACTCTCACTGACTGTGACGACGGGACTCCATGACGGACCTTGAACACACAGAGCCCCTACCGACAGTCTTCTCTGAACGTCAGTCGGACTCACCCGATGACATGCATGAGCTCGCTACAGCCGGTAGAGCACGGACTGTATTTCGTATGCCTTCTGTTTTTTGTACATATCTTTGTATTTCTTGGGCCCCTGCGTCATGCTGTCTGTTTGTATGTTCATCTTACAGTGAAGTTATTTACACGACAATGAGGCCTCTGTGTAATCGGAAAAGTGGGAGGGTTGTGTGCACGTAATCTGGATAACCACATCGTCTGCTCCTTGCGACAAAGTATAATATCCCATCCAATATAGATTTCAGTAAATGTCGCGAAGTGCTGAATGAATCCTTAGATATCTAAACCTAGAGATGGTGTAAATCGGAAGGAGTCGAATCTCATGCTCTGAATGACTGGACAAACTCATCTGAGATATAACGGATATTCGTATAGATAACTTTAATAAAAATCCTCATTTCTTTAAAAATCAACGTTCCAAATCTGAAAGATACTTCAAATCGTTGTTAAGTAAATAACATGAAAAATTTCCTTTTTGCACCTGCAGATAAAGCAGCCAACAACACCAAAGTTACTACATATCAACTTTAGTTTCGGAACTTTCGTCTACAAGTACTTTGACTGTGTTTTGAATATTTTTCCCTGACGTGGTCGCCATAACATTTTCTAAATAGACATAACATCAGACAGTGCAATGCATGTGTTTTATATATTGTTTTTATTTTCGTGCATGAACATCGACGGCGGATGCGGCTAGCCAACAGGGGATGCTTACTCCTCCTGGGCACCTTGTCCCACCTCTAGTTTGCTAGGGGTCCGTCGATGCTCAATGTGATGCTCTATTGAGAGTGCTGTTGAGATTATCGTCAGGATCTTTTTTAACTCATTTATATCAAAAGCAATGAAAGTGTCTCTAATATTTTGCACAAGCATAACAGTAAACTGTCTTCATTCGACATCTCTATTTCTAAATTGGATCTTCCGACCATACTTAAACTGCACAAGTCTCCTTTGCTAATTCAAGCAACTGTTCAACTACAGTTTTGTATAGACATCTTAAATCAGCTCTTACGGCGATACATGAACACGTAACAAAATATTGTGAAACTGTTCTTAACAGGAACGATGTTAATTTCTTATGGTCTATGAACAATTCAGGGGATGTGATTGACAAAATGAAAACTGAAATTTTCCAAGCAAAAACCATTTCTTCATACGACCTCTGTAATATGTACACCACTATTCTTCACGACAAAATTAATTATCGGTTGTCTAAACAATTTAAATGGTGTTTTGATCGAGAGGGGAAAATTTTCATTTGTACATCTGAATCAAAGGATTTCTTTTCTTCAACAGATTACAAATCATTTAAATCATGGACATGTAGCGACCTGTGTAATGCCTTGTCCTTCCTCTTGGACAATATTTATGTTCGATTTGGTGAGGATCTTAGCAAACAGGTTGTAGGGATTCATATGAGTACAAACTGTGCGCCTCTTGTTGCAGATCTAGATCTATTTTTATACTCTTATGAAAAAGAATTTATCCAAAATCTTCAAAAACAAAGAAAACATGATGATGTGAAATGTTTCAGTGGTACTTCTGGGTACCTGGATGATATTCTTACTATCGACAATCCTGTTTTTGAAAAGTATAAAAATGTTATCTATCCACAAATACTGACTCTAAACAAGGCAAATGTGAAAAACCGACCACCTGTCCTCTCTGAATGTCAGTCGGACTGCTGGGGTGATAACATACATGAGCTTGCGTCGGCAGAGCACGAATTGTGTTACGCATGCCCTCCTTTTACGTATATCCATTTACATATTAATCTGTGTTGCTTAGGCGCCTGCAACTTGCGGTCTTGTTTGTGTGTGTTCATCTGACAATGAGGAGATTGTTTTACACCACAATTGTATGTTCTTTGAGACCTCTTGGAAATCGAAAAAAGTGGGAGGGTTGTGCGCACGTAATCAAGGATAACCACACCGTCTGCTACTGACGTGGCAGATGGCCGTCCTAAGTCGGCACCGATTGCCCATTTCTCTCGTCGGTTTATGTGTAGTCATTTGTGTCTGATGTTTCTCTGTAATTTGATCCCGTACCATTACGTCTCTTTCTGTGCGGGTAGCGTTGTTTATGTGTTGTCTTTTATGTTCGATGTTTGATGTCTCGTTTGTTGTTCCTTGTATCTTGCTTTGTGTCTTCTCTGTGTTTTCACTTGGGGTGGTTGGTGTGTTGCTGTTGTGCTGCAACCGAGTCTTAATGACGATCCCCTCCTTTCTTGAATGGAAGATGTCCGTCCTTAGTCGATACCGGTGTCCCATTGGTCTCGTTGGTTTTTGTGTGGTCTTTTGTGTTTAATGTTTCAATGGCGTGAGTTGGAGTTCCTGGTCCCTTTTGTGACTCTTTCTGTGAGTGTCTGCTCTGTGTTTTTGCTGTGGGTGCTGCAACCTAGTGTTGTTGGAGATTCCCTCCTTTGTTTTACAACTGACTACTTGCATTTACTAATGACTATTGAATTGAAGACGTTTAACATTTTTCCACTTGGTGAGTGTCACTGCTGGTGGACTAGGAGTCCCCACCTAGGGCACATGTAGCCAAGTTCCATCAACTTCGGTTAATCGTTTCTTTAACGCATTCGAAAATTTCTGTCATCAAAATTTCTTGAAATGTCTAAAACGTGGGTCCTGTAGCATTATACCCTACCCATCCTGCTACGTTTTTCGCTACATATTTGGACATAATAAATTAAGTACCATAAGTACAATAAACGTACATGTCTGGTCCATGCTGCAAATTTATCTGTTCGTAAGCGATGATATTGAATATTCATGAAGACGTTGAACATCGTCAACTTTCAGCGTCAGCTTTGAGGAATTTACGTCTTCATCATTTCAGTTATAATTCGCGCAGAGTTTACCCTAGTTGTATTACTCCAATATGTTTTTTTTTTTCAATTTAGCGAATGATTTTCTAGAAAGCATAAGACACACCCCCCTCCTTATAATCTTTTGTATCTGGAACTACTGCAAACAGGGAATTTAAGAGAAGAAGTCATGATAAAAAATTATAGTATGTAAGATCCGGAGAAAGTGATATTTTTCAGCACTCACAATAGAGCAACAATTGAGCATCGACGGACCCCTAGCAAGCTAGAGGTGGGACCAAGTGCCCGTGAGGAGTAAGCATCCCCTGTTGGCTAGCCGCATCCGCCGTCGATGTTCATGCTCGAAAATGAAAATAATATATAAATACATGCATTGCACTGTCTGAGGTTATGTCTATATAGAAAGAGTTATGGCGACTATGTCAGGGAAACATATTCAAAACACTTACTGTCAAACCTCTCAATTTTTGCATATCCTCGATTTACATCATTTTGTAGATACACACAAAGGCATTTATATGTACATGTATATTACACGCCTTCAAGCAGCTACACGTATACCTTATTGGAAAAGCAATATATTACTCACATTTACAGAATATGTTTTGCATGCAACATTTTTACCCGATAAGAAAAAAATATGAATCCCTGCAAAGTCTAGGAAATGAGATTTTTCGTTCCAACCCGAGGAGTCACGAAAGTTGATTTGTTACTTTTATCCAATTAGTAATCATTTTCTTTGGCTTCGCTGCGATAGAATTAATACTTTTATTAATTAACTTGAGAATAAATAGATCTCACGCAATGTCACTAACAAAGAGATTGAAATTAAAACAGCGTGTAGAATAGCTCCCTGGATGACTCCGCAACAGATGATCTCACGGTTAGTTCTAAAACATGGTCTTGTATATGTGTGCATACTGATAGAACTTATTTTTGTCTACTTCAGAACACCTTATGCTGATTATTTTTACATCTTGAGGACAACAACATGGCGATTGGCCTGAATCACCCTTGTCAGTGCCAATTTCAAGGAATCATTATTAAATATTGAGGGAAAACTGCAATATGTTCGTTGCCAAGGTTGTCAAGCATGTACTTCCGGATTTTGTTGACACAGGTATCACATCAACTTTTGAACTTATGAAAATGACGTTTACATACTGAAAGTAAATATTACAAGATTTTAGTCTTAAAATTCACAATCATATAAAACAGATAAATTTGCAGTATGAACCAGACATGCTCGTTCATGATACTTAACCCTCGTCAGTGATCCTCAATCCAAACACTGAGTTATGTGTACAAATACCAGAAGACGTAGGAGGATGGTGGACTATGATGCTACAGGACCCACTTTCAGAATTTTCCAGGAAAAATGTGTGAACAGACTTTTCATATACGTTTGAGGAAAAGGAAGAAACGATCACCCGAAGTTGATAGGACGTGGCTTGATTCAAAGGCCATACCAATTTCTATAAATATATCATTGTAAGGATTGCAGACCAGACCATTATTTAGAGTTAACCTTGATCCAATATCGATTGTTGTGGTGTATCCTGTCACGGGCGATTGGCATCTTCTAATTCAGATTTTGTTGTCAGGTTGTATTATATTTTAGATCTATAACAAACACCTGAAATATTTTCTTATGAATTTTGATGTTTAATCGTATACCTATCATTCTATTTGGTCAGTCTATAAGATATTATGGGGTGAGGGGTCAGTCTATTAGATATTATGGGGTGAGGGGTCAGTCTATTAGATATTATGGGATGAGGGGTCAGTCTTTTAGATATTATGGGGTGAGGGGTCAGTCTATTAGATATTATGGGGTGAGGGGTCAGTCTATTAGATATTATGGGGTGAGGGGTCAGTCTATTAGGTATTATGGGGTGAGGGGTCAGTCTATTAGATATTATGGGGTGAGGGTCAGTCTTTTAGATATTATGGGGTGAGGGGTCAGTCTATTAGATATTATGGGGTGAGGGGTCAGTCTATTAGATATTATGGGGTGAGTGGTCAGTCTATTAGATATTATGGGGTGAGGGGGCGCTTTGGGTTTTCCGAGAAAAAAATTGATCCGAATATTGAAAAAATGGAGGAAAATGGGTATGTTGTGGCAGAAAAACATCCTTGCTCTTATGAGTCTGTTTATCTGATTTTGAAAAACAACAAAATTCGATTGTATTTTTCTTAAACTTTCGCTTCAATCGCCGCTGTTTTAAATCTCAAAAATACTTTGGTTCGCTTCGCTCGGCATATTTTTTTTATCTAAGCATGATTTCCTTAATTGCAAAATTCATTTTTACAAAATTAAAAGTCGTGTCCGGACATGTATAGGGAAGGACTGGTCAAGGTCGTGTCCGGACATGTATAGGGAAGGACTGGTCAAGGTCGTGTCCGGACATGTATAGGGAAGGACTGTTAAAAGTCGTGTCCGGACATGTATAGGGAAGGACTGGTCAAGGTCGTGTCCGGACATGTATAGGGAAGGACTGTTAAAAGTCGTGTCCGGACATGTATAGGGAAGGACTGTTAAAAGTCGTGTCCGGACATGTATAGGGAAGAACTGTTAAAAGTCGTGTCCGGACATGTATAGGGAAGGACTGTTAAAAGTCGTGTCCGGACACGTATAGGGAAGGACTGTTAAAAGTCGTGTCCGGACATGTATAGGGAAGAACTGTTAAAAGTCGTGTCCGGACATGTATAGGGAAGGACTGTTCAAAGTCGTGTCCGGACATGTATAGGGAAGGACTGTTAAAAGTCGTGTCCGGACATGTATAGGGAAGGACTGTTAAAAGTCGTGTCCGGACATGTATAGGGAAGGACTGTTAAAAGTCGTGTCCGGACATGTATAGGGAAGGACTGTTAAAAGTCGTGTCCGGACATGTATAGGGAAGGACTGGTCAAAGTCGTGTCCGGACATGTATAGGGAAGGACTGGTCAAAGTCGTGTCCGGACATGTATAGGGAAGGACTGGTCAAGGTCGTGTCCGGACATGTATAGGGAAGGACTGGTCAAGGTCGTGTCCGGACATGTATAGGGAAGGACTGGTCAAGGTCGTGTCCGGACATGTATAGGGAAGGACTGGTCAAGGTCGTGTCCGGACATGTATAGGGAAGGACTGGTCAAAGTCGTGTCCGGACATGTATAGGGAAGGACTGGTCAAAGTCGTGTCCGGACATGTATAGGGAAGGACTGTTAAAAGTCGTGTCCGGACATGTATAGGGAAGGACTGTTAAAAGTCGTGTCCGGACATGTATAGGGAAGGACTGTTAAAAGTCGTGTCCGGGCATGTATAGGGAAGGACTGGTCAAAGTCGTGTCCGGGCATGTATAGGGAAGGACTGTTAAAAGTCGTGTCCGGACATGTATAGGGTAGGACTGTTAAAAGTCGTGTCCGGACATGTATAGGGTAGGACTGGTCAAAGTCGTGTCCGGACATGTATAGGGTAGGACTGTTAAAAGTCGTGTCCGGACATGTATAGGGAAGGACTGGTCAAAGTCGTGTCCGGACATGTATAGGGTAGGACTGTTAAAAGTCGTGTCCGGACATGTATAGGGTAGGACTGTTAAAAGTCGTGTCCGGACATGTATAGGGAAGGACTGGTCAAAGTCTTGTCCGGACATGTATAGGGAAGGACTGTTAAAAGTCGTGTCCGGACATGTATAGGGAAGGACTGTTAAAAGTCGTGTCCGGACATGTATAGGGAAGGACTGTTAAAAGTCGTGTCCGGACATGTATAGGGAAGGACTGTTAAAAGTCGTGTCCGGACATGTATAGGGAAGGACTGTTCAAAGTCGTGTCCGGACATGTATAGGGAAGGACTGTTCAAAGTCGTGTCCGGACATGTATAGGGAAGGACTGTTAAAAGTCGTGTCCGGACATGTATAGGGAAGGACTGTTAAAAGTCGTGTCCGGACATGTATAGGGAAGGACTGTTAAAAGTCGTGTCCGGACATGTATAGGGAAGGACTGTTAAAAGTCGTGTCCGGGCATGTATAGGGAAGGACTGTTAAAAGTCGTGTCCGGACATGTATAGGGGAGGACTGTTAAAAGTCGTGTCCGGACATGTATAGGGAAGGACTGTTAAAAGTCGTGTCCGGGCATGTATAGGGAAGGACTGGTCAAAGTCGTGTCCGGACATGTATAGGGAAGGACTGTTCAAAGTCGTGTCCGGACATGTATAGGGAAGGACTGGTCAAAGTCGTGTCCGGGCATGTATAGGGAAGGACTGTTCAAAGTCGTGTCCGGACATGTATAGGGAAGGACTGGTCAAAGTCGTGTCCGGGCATGTATAGGGAAGGACTGTTAAAAGTCGTGTCCGGGCATGTATAGGGTAGGACTGGTCAAAGTCGTGTCCGGGCATGTATAGGGAAGGACTGTTAAAAGTCGTGTCCGGGCATGTATAGGGAAGGACTGGTCAAAGTCGTGTCCGGGCATGTATAGGGAAGGACTGGTCAAAGTCGTGTCCGGGCATGTATAGGGAAGGACTGTTCAAAGTCGTGTCCGGACATGTATAGGGAAGGACTGGTCAAAGTCGTGTCCGGGCATGTATAGGGAAGGACTGTTCAAAGTCGTGTCCGGACATGTATAGGGAAGGACTGGTCAAAGTCGTGTCCGGGCATGTATAGGGAAGGACTGTTAAAAGTCGTGTCCGGGCATGTATAGGGTAGGACTGGTCAAAGTCGTGTCCGGGCATGTATAGGGAAGGACTGTTAAAAGTCGTGTCCGGGCATGTATAGGGAAGGACTGGTCAAAGTCGTGTCCGGGCATGTATAGGGAAGGACTGGTCAAAGTCGTGTCCGGGCATGTATAGGGAAGGACTGGTCAAAGTCGTGTCCGGGCATGTATAGGGAAGGACTGTTCAAAGTCGTGTCCGGACATGTATAGGGAAGGACTGTTCAAAGTCGTGTCCGGACATGTATAGGGAAGGACTGTTCAAAGTCGTGTCCGGACATGTATAGGGAAGGACTGTTCAAAGTCGTGTCCGGACATGTATAGGGAAGGACTGTTCAAAGTCGTGTCCGGACATGTATAGGGAAGGACTGTTAAAAGTCGTGTCCGGACATGTATAGGGAAGGACTGTTAAAAGTCGTGTCCGGACATGTATAGGGAAGGACTGTTCAAAGTCGTGTCCGGACATGTATAGGGAAGGACTGTTAAAAGTCGTGTCCGGACATGTATGGGGAAGGACTGTTCAAAGTCGTGTCCGGACATGTATGGGGAAGGACTGTTCAAAGTCGTGTCCGGACATGTATAAGGAAGGACTGTTCAAAGTCGTGTCCGGACATGTATAGGGAAGGACTGTTCAAAGTCGTGTCCGGTCATGTATAGGGAAGGACTGTTCAAAGTCGTGTCCGGACATGTATAGGGAAGGACTGTTCAAAGTCGTGTCCGGACATGTATAGGGAAGGACTGTTCAAAGTCGTGTCCGGACATGTATAGGGAAGGACTGTTCAAAGTCGTGTCCGGACATGTATAGGGAAGGACTGTTCAAAGTCGTGTCCGGACATGTATAGGGAAGGACTGTTAAAAGTCGTGTCCGGACATGTATAGGGAAGGACTGTTAAAAGTCGTGTCCGGACATGTATAGGGAAAGGACTGTTAAAAGTCGTGTCCGGACATGTATAGGGAAGGACTGTTCAAAGTCGTGTCCGGACATGTATAGGGAAGGACTGTTCAAAGTCGTGTCCGGACATGTATAGGGAAGGACTGTTAAAAGTCGTGTCCGGACATGTATAGGGAAGGACTGGTCAAAGTCGTGTCCGGACATGTATAGGGAAGGACTGGTCAAAGTCGTGTCCGGGCATGTATAGGGAAGGACTGGTCAAAGGGTTATCAACATTGAGTCAATCTTATATACAAGCTTTGAAGCAGAAATAACCCGCGCCCCTCACAAAAACCTACAGTTTTAAACACATTTTTACTTTCGGAGGCCCGCGAACAGACGTATGTACAAGATTAGACATTCAACTGTTAAAAGTCGTGTCCGGACATGTATAGGGAAGGACTGTTAAAAGTCGTGTCCGGACATGTATAGGGAAGGACTGTTAAAAGTCGTGTCCGGACATGTATAGGGAAGGACTGTTCAAAGGGTTATCAACATTGAGTCAATCTTATATACAAGCTTTGAAGCAGAAAATAACCCCCGCCCCTCCAAAAAACTACAGTTTTAAACACATTTTTACTTTCGGAGGCCCGCGAACAGACGTATGTACAAGAATAGACATTCAACAAGGTAAACTTTACAAACACAGAAACACCATTTTTGGACCTAGATATCAAAATGGTTAACGGAGAGATTCATACAAGTGAGATGATTTTGGATTCAACATAGTTAATTTCCCCTGGTTCGACGGTGATGTTCATAGACTTCTGTCAAATGGCATTTTCATATCGCAGCTCATCCGTTTTGGATTTCCCTGGTAGAAATTTACATATTACCAAGAAACTTTTAGGTCAAAGATTTGGCTTCTATAAACTAGTTAAGTCTTTCTGGAAATTTTATAATAATAACTGACAGCTTTTTTTAAAATTCGGACATGTACAAGCAACAGAGTATATTATTATAAATGATGCTATTGAATTTTGAAGACGTTTAACATTTGTACTACTAGAAAATAAGAATCGGACAAATAAACGGAGACTATACCACAGCACCATTAAAACACAAAGGGCGACAATAAACAAATGTACTTTAGGTGGCGCTAATACGCGAGGAATTGCATGAATAAGTAAAGTATGTAAATATCGCGTGAATCATTTTTTACTTATATATTTAAGTAGATAAGTAAGTAGGATCGAAAAGGAAGCCTATCTAAAAATTTTCCCTCTCCTCTGTATTATTGAAAAACAAGGTTGTCCACTTAGGCCCTTTATTCAGACCACAGGCGCCGGATTCCTAAAAAAACCCATCAAAACCACATCTTAAACTCCCGTTTCTCTCCTCTTTACTCTTTCCTTAAGGCATGACAGCTTCCATATTTAAACACTATCCCCCTTCTTTACCCCCTCAATATCTTAAGTTTCAACAGGATTTCAGCATTAAGCTATATATCATTATTTTCAACATATATTTTTCTTCACGATCGTAACCTACTTGTCATTGATTATACTTGCATTTAGCCGCAATTAATCCAAAAACATGAAATGGAGTCGAAACCTACACTTCAGGTTATTGTTAGCATGCGCAGTATGTTAGTTGGAGTTGTCATCCTTGCCGCTAACGGTAAAGTGTAGGTTTCTACTCGATTTAAAACATGGGAGCTGTCATGCCTTGTAAAAGGATAAAGAGAAGAGAAAGGGCGTTTTAGATGGGTTATAGTTTTCTCTCTAGGAATCTGGTGCCTGTTATTCAGACCAGGACCAACAAAAACAATTTGAACCATAACAACATTGTAAATGGCGACACCTAGCATGGATAAATTCAATAAAGAAAAAAGAGGTACACTTACACTAAAGTTCAAATATACAATTCTACCACGTTCTTAATTTATGGCGAGAAGTGGAGACGTGTACACAGTTCCTGAACGACTATATGGGACATCTTTTCGACGTCTCCTCGACATGCGCACGACCTGAAAACTCGCACGACAATTTTAAACTGTTTACAATTCTCGCCGCCTCTTACCGAATTCTGGCGACAAGAGGCGACATTTCTTCGACATGTGACGACATGTGTAAGAAACAAAGGAGGGGATCTTCAACAACACCAGGTTGTTACGAGTTTTACTCAACAGAAATTCATGTGTTCAACAGAAACACATGTGCTATAATACATATACTCGACAGAAATACATGTGTTCAACAGAAGCACATGTGCTATAATACATATACTCGACAGAAATACATGTGTTCAACAGAAACACATGTGCTATAATACATATACTCGACAGAAATACATGTGTTCAACAGAAACACATGTGCTATAATACATATACTCGACAGAAATTCATGTGCTCAACAGAAACACATGTGCTATAATACATATACTCGACAGAAATACATGTGTTCAACAGAAACACATGTGCTATAATACATATACTCGACAGAAATACATGTGTTCAACAGAAGCACATGTGCTATAATACATATGCTCGACAGAAATACATGTGTTCAACAGAAACACATGTGCTATATTACATATACTCGACAGAAATTCATGTGCTCAACAGAAACACATGTGCTATAATACATATACTCGACAGAAATACATGTGTTCAACAGAAACACATGTGCTATAATACATATACTCGACAGAAATTCATGTGCTCAACAGAAACACATGTGCTATAATACATATACTCGACAGAAATACATGTGTACAACAGAAGCACATGTGCTATAATACATATACTCGACAGAAATACATGTGTTCAACAGAAGCACATGTGCTATAATACATATGCTCGACAGATATACATGTGTTCAACAGAAGCACATGTGCTATAATACATATACTCGACAGAAATACATGTACTGACAGAGGTACATGTGCTATAATACATATGCTCGACAGAAATACATGTACTGACAGAGGTACATGTGCTATAATACATATACTCGACAGAAATACATGTGTTCAACAGAAGCACATGTGCTATAATACATATACTCGACAGAAATACATGTGTTCAACAGAAACACATGTGCTATAATACATATACTCGACAGAAATACATGTACTGACAGAGGTACATGTGCTAAAATACATATGCTCGACAGAAATACATGTACTGACAGAGGTACATGTGCTATAATACATATACTCGACAGAAATACATGTGTTCAACAGAAGCACATGTGCTATAATACATATACTCGACAGAAATACATGTGTTCAACAGAAACACATGTGCTATAATACATATACTCGACAGAAATACATGTACTGACAGAGGTACATGTGCTATAATACATATGCTCGACAGAAATACATGTACTGACAGAGGTACATGTGCTATAATACATATGCTCGACAGAAATACATGTGTTCAACAGAAGCACATGTGCTAAAATACATATGCTCGACAGAAATACATGTACTGACAGAGGTACATGTGCTATAATACATATACTCGACAGAAATACATGTGTTCAACTGAAGCACATGTGCTATAATACATATGCTCGACAGAAATACATGTACTGACAGAGGTACATGTGCTATAATACATATACTCGACAGAAATACATGTGTTCAACAGAAGCACATGTGCTATAATACATATACTCGACAGAAATACATGTGTTCAACAGAAACACATGTGCTATAATACATATACTCGACAGAAATACATGTGTTCAACAGAAGCACATGTGCTATAATACATATGCTCGACAGAAATACATGTACTAACAGAGGTACATGTGCTATAATACATATACTCGACAGAAATACATGTGTTTAACAGAAACACATGTGCTATAATACATATACTCGACAGAAATTCATGTGCTCAACAGAAACACATGTGCTATAATACATATACTCGACAGAAATACATGTGTTCAACAGAAACACATGTGCTATAATACATATACTCGACAGAAATTCATGTGCTCAACAGAAACACATGTGCTATAATACATATACTCGACAGAAATACATGTGTTCAACAGAAACACATGTGCTATAATACATATACTCGACAGAAACACATGTGTTCAACAGAAACACATGTGCTATAATACATATACTCGACAGAAATTCATGTGCTCAACAGAAACACATGTGCTATAATACATATACTCGACAGAAATACATGTGTTCAACAGAAACACATGTGCTATAATACATATACTCGACAGAAATACATGTGTTCAACAGAAACACATGTGCTATAATACATATACTCGACAGAAATTCATATGCTCAACAGAAACACATGTGCTATAATACATATACTCGACAGAAATACATGTGTTCAACAGAAACACATGTGCTATAATACATATACTCGACAGAAATACATGTACTGACAGAGGTACATGTGCTATAATACATATGCTTGACAGAAAAACATGTACTGACAGAGGTACATGTGCTATAATACATATACTCGACAGAAATACATGTGTTCAACAGAAACACATGTGCTATAATACATATACTCGACAGAAATACATGTACTGACAGAGGTACATGTGCTATAATACATATGCTCGACAGAAAAACATGTACTGACAGAGGTACATGTGCTATAATACATATACTCGACAGAAATACATGTACTGACAGAGGTACATGTGCTATAATACATATGCTCGACAGAAAAAACATGTACTGACAGAGGTACATGTGCTATAATACATATACTCGACAGAAATACATGTGTTCAACAGAAACACATGTGCTATAATACATATACTCGACAGAAATACATGTACTGACAGAGGTACATGTGCTATAATACATATGCTCGACAGAAAAACATGTACTGACAGAGGTACATGTGCTTTAATACATATACTCGACAGAAATACATGTACTGACAGAGGTACATGTGATATAATACATATGCTCGACAGAAATACATGTACTGACAGAGGTACATGTGCTATAATACATATGTTCGACAGAAATACATGTACTAACAGAGGTACATGTGCTATAATACATATGCTCGACAGAAATACATGTACTAACAGAGGTACATGTGCTATAATACATATGCTCGACAGAAATACATGTACTGACAGAGGTACATGTGCTATAATACATATGCTCGACAGAAATACATGTACTAACAGAGGTACATGTGCTATAATACATATGCTCCACAGAAATACATGTACTGACAGAGGTACATGTGCTATAATACATATGCTCCACAGAAATACATGTACTGACAGAGGTACATGTGCTATAATACATATGCTCGACAGAAATACATGTACTAACAGAGGTACATGTGCTATAATACATATGCTCCACAGAAATACATGTACTGACAGAGGTACATGTGCTATAATACATATGCTCGACAGAAATACATGTACTGACAGAGGTACATGTGCTATAATACATATGCTCCACAGAAATACATGTACTAACAGAGGTACATGTGCTATAATACATATGCTCCACAGAAATACATGTACTGACAGAGGTACATGTGCTATAATACATATACTCGACAGAAATACATGTACTAACAGAGGTACATGTGCTATAATACATATACTCGACAGAAATACATGTACTGACAGAGGTACATGCGCTTCGGCAAAACAAAAACAACTTAGATATGGTATATTTTGCGCAAAAAATATTGAAAATGTTAAACGTCTTCAAATTCAATAGCATCATTTAAGAACAGATAAATTGACGATATGAACCAGCCATGCACGTATTGGGTACTTAACCCTCGTCAGTGATCCTCAATCTAAACAATGTAATATGGCCAAAGAGATGGAAAAATATTATGTCCAAAAATGTACCGAAAACTTAACAGGCTAAGACGATTGTTCTGTGTTGCGTGATTAACCACTGTGTTTTAAGAATACCTATTGACTTTGAACATGTGAGAGGCTTGACTTTGAACTTACTAGAACATTGAATCTGAAATTGTTGGAGCTTTGATTTTGAACTTGCTGGAGCTTTGAATTTGTTGGAGCTTTGACTTTGGTTTTGTTTGAGGGCTGACTTTTGTGATATCAAAAATAAATTTGTCGCCGTTTGAATATTTATTCCTTATTTTTTTATATATTTGATATAAAAAAATCGATCATTTGATATCACAAATTGTAATTTTTTTATCACAAAATCTTATCGATTTTGTATATCACAAATTCGATTTTTTTTTATTTCACAAATGCAATTCTTTGATATAACAAATTCTGTTTTATTTTGTGATATCACAAATTTTAAGATATCACAATATTGACTTTGAATTTGTGAAATTTACCTCTTCTTAAATGATGCCATTGAATTTGAAGACGTTTAACACTGGATGTGTGAAGGAGCTATTAAGATAAGGGCCGGATTTAGCCCTGAAATCACTCAATTATATCTCGTGCGTTGTCCTTCCAATTTAGATAAAAGTTGGTCAGGATAAAAATATAAAGTATTATAAGATTTCTAGTAGGTATTTTATGTAAATAAATTTGGTGAAAGATGTTATGATTACGAGTTGAAAAGGTAGAGGTACAGATGACGGAAAACGTCGAATATCGAACGAAAATGGACAAAAAAATGCATTATTTTACACATTTGTTTATGTTTATTATACTTCTGTTACCTTTTCAAGTCTCAATGGATAAGAGAAATTAACTTTGAGGTTATTATATCAATATAATCGGTTTTATTTTGTTCTTCTCAGCCACTTATGTAGGTTTCTTGCGCGAAATACACACGGTGTAGAAATAGACAACTTTCTCGTTTATTTCATTACAAACGGTTAAATATTTGATCAGAACACACTCTGAATATAATGTTCCATGATAAAAAATGAAAAAAACAAATCAATTATAACCTATTTTATCGCTCTAGAGACACATTTAAAAATTGTTATCCATCCCCCTTTTTTGTCGTTTTTCGCCTGTTGGACATTGTTCCCCCCCTCGCTTCAGAACCCCACTTGGTCAGAAAACGTGTTTTATTGATAATTTTACATTTGTATACCTTTGGTGAAAGTTGCATTGTAAAGCGAGGAGGAACGATGTTATATAAAACTTTTCCGTTTTCCATTGATTTCTGTGTAAAAAAAACCCCGCTTATTTTGACCAAAATATCGGTCTTATTTTGAGTATATTATCCCATCTGAGAGCAGATTCATATGTGGACCAAGTTACTTGACATTTCTACCGAACAAAAAAAAAATCTTAAATTTTGCGTTTTGAAATTTCGACTTTTCAGGGCAGATTTTACGCTTTATCTTAACAGCTCCTTTTACCTTTAACTTTCAGACATTTGACTATGACTTTCAACTAGCCGATGTTTAACTTTTGACTTTGAACTTGCTGTAATTTGACTGTGAATTTAAAATTGCTGGAATTTGACTTTGAACTTGATTGACTTTGACTTTGAGCTTGCAGGAGTTTGACTTTGATTATGAACTTGCTGGATTTTGACTTTGGACTTACTGGAGTTTGACTTTGAACTTGCTGGAGTTTGACTTTGACTTTGAACTTGCTGGAGTTTGACTTTGACTTTAAACTTGCTGGAGTTTGACTTTGACTTTGAACTTGCTGGAGTTTGACTTTGATTATGAACTTGCTGGATTTTGACTTTGAACTTGCCGGAGTTTGACTTTGAACTTGCTGGAGTTTGACTTTGACTTTGAACTTGCTGGAGTTTGACTTTGATTATGAACTTGCTGGAGTTTGACTTTGGACTTACTGGAGTTTGACTTTGACTTTAAACTTGCTTGAGTTTGACTTTGACTTTGAACTTGCTGGAGTTTGACTTTGATTATGAACTTGCTGGATTTTGACTTTAGACTTACTGGAGTTTGACTTTGAACTTGCTGGAGTTTGACTTTGACTTTAAACTTGCTGGAGTTTGACTTTGACTTTGAACTTGCTGGAGTTTGACTTTGATCATGAACTTGCTGGATTTTGACTTTGAACTTGCTGGAGTTTGACTTTGACTTTAAACTTGCTGGAGTTTGACTTTGACTTTGAACTTGCTGGAGTTATGAATTATGGCAACGCCATTGTGAGGACGCAGATGCAATATAATTTCAATGAATTAATACCCAATTTTCACCATACATCATTGAATATTTTTTTACTAAGTTAATAAGAATAAAATATGTCATACAATATGTGTTCTTGTTATTTTTTCCAGTATCATTTTTACCGTCTTTATCAGCCTTACATTTAAGTTTTTTTTTTTCTTGAAATCCAGAATCATCTACGGGAGAGGGGATATTATAGACAATTTCTAGATCGACAGCATGCACATAACTCGTAAATGCGGGGAAACAATTCTCAATGTCACAAAAACAATCAGTATATAAACATGAAATCGCAATGCTTAATTTTGAAACATAAATGACAGATAAGAAAAGATCAAGTGGTATCATCTTAATCTATACATTTTAATTCCTTGGACTTTGACGAAAACCAAGGAAAAGAGAACTCGGGCAAGAAAACTGTGGGCACAAACCATTAAAATTAAAAAAAGAAAAAAGAATTTTACTGTTTTCTGAAGTATTTATATATTGTAAGATTAACATGTATCTTGATTATTCAATGAATTCAATTAAACTTTTAAATGTTTACTTTTTAAATTTCATTGGGTGATGAAATGTCAGTTGTCGTATCAGGAAAATGTATCCCCCCTTGCACCCACCCACCCCTCTCCCCTTTTACTTTCACCGGAAAAATTAGCATTCAAAATGTAGAATAGAGAGAGAAAACTTCCTTTTCGGTGCCGTCTATAGTGTTATCAGCAATATATCGTTTTATGGGATGATCTGGAAAAGGGGGTTAAAACTTACAAATTCAGTACAGTATAACATTAGTATTACAGGATTTTCCCTTCTAAATAATGTAAATGATTTTCCAATGTAATATCTGAAGACAAAATTCTTGCTCATTCCTTTACTTTAAAAGAGGGTGAAAGGGAGGGGAGGGGTGGGAGGAAGGAGGGAGGGAGGGAGGGGGAAGAAGGAAGGGTGAGGAAGGGGAGATAAGGGGACGGAGAGAGCGGGTACCCCGTCTGCTCCCCACCCCTATAAAAGGCAAGGATGAATGGGAGGGGGAGGAAGGAGGCAGATGGAGGGATGCAGAAGGGAGGGCGGGAGAGGTTAGGAGGTGGGAGAAGGGAGCGGGACAGGGGAGAGAAGGAGAGAAGTCAGTAGAAATCTACCCCCTATCCGCCCCCCCCCCTTTTGAATACAATCACCCCCCCTTTCTAACAAAATCTGAAGCCTTCATCCCTCCTCCTTGGATCCGCTTATGATTTACCTCCAAGGGAAAAAAAAAGACCCAGCCTTATTTCTGACAGGAAAAAAATATACTTCATGCTTTGAACAGCCCCAGTTGTGTTGACCTATTTGTACTAAATACTGTAAATGATGACGTAAGTTGTGACGCGTTGTAAACAGAACCAAAGGCAGCAGACATTTAGAAGTTTGTGTTGGGATTTACACTGCATAGATTTCCTGTATATTCTACATGTAGATCTTATATATGTGGAGAGAAACCACATTATTCGATCTATAGGTATCAAAATATCAGCTGCAAATCATCCTCGAAAGCAGAATGAAGTTCGGTAAGTCGCTGATCGCGCTGATATTTTTGTGCTTATTTTTTTCTCCAAGCATTATGAGTTTATCCATGGATTTTTCTGAGGGAGCTGTCGATGAAAGAAAGTCCGCGAAACAAAGTTGTATGCTGACGTCGTGTCGCATGCTGACGTCACGTTGTAATTGTCATAGAGGATATTCGGACTAAACATGATATATGTTGGAAATGATGGTGCAATGTCAGTATTACGTGAAGCAAAGTACAAATCATACATTTTGGACACTGGAGGAGTAAGCCAAACGAAGAATATTCAAAGGAGATCGAGAAATCTTGGTCATCGATGGGTTTCATTCTGTCGTCAAGTGACATTGTCAAAAAAATAAGCTTGCGCTTCACGCCGATCAAATGGGCAATGGGGAGAATGACGTCATTGACCACGGTTTTGGAACCAATAGGTATAGCATAGAATTCAATTGAAAAACACGATTTTTCCTATATATATACACGTGTTACCTTGATGAGGACTACGTCCGCGCCTGTGGCGCGGACTGCGTCCTCTATTATAGCCATTTCTGGAGTAATCCCGGACCTGTTAATACCCAATTTTCACCATACATCATCATGATCATTGAATATTTTTTTTACTAAGTTAATAAGAATAAAATATGTCATACGATATGTGTTCTTGTTATTTTTTTCCAGCAACTTGCTGGATTTTGACTTTGAACTTGCTGGAGTTTGACTTTGACTTTAAACTTGCTGGAGTTTGACTTTGACTTTGAACTTGCTGGAGTTTGACTTTGATTATGAACTTGCTGGATTTTGACTTTGGACTTACTAGAGTTTGACTTTGACTTTAAACTTGCTGGAGTTTGACTTTGACTTTGAACTTGCTGGAGTTTGACTTTGATTATGAACTTGCTGGAGTTTGACTTTGGACTTACTGGAGTTTGACTTTGACTTTAAACTTGCTGGAGTTTGACTTTGAACTTGCTGGAGTTTGACTTTGACTTTGGACTTACTGGAGTTTGACTTTGAACTTGCTGGAGTTTGACTTTGACTTTAAACTTGCTGGAGTTTGACTTTGACTTTGAACTTGCTGGACTTTGACTTTGAACTTGCTGGAGTTTGACTTTGACTTTGGACTTACTGGAGTTTGACTTTGAACTTGCTGGAGTGTGACTTTTAATTTAAACTTGCTGGAGTTTGACTTTGACTTTGAACTTGCTGGACTTTGACTTTGAACTTGCTGGAGTTTGACTTAGAACTTGTTGGAGTTTGACTTTGACTTCGAACTTTTTGGAGTTTGACTTTGACTGAACTTGCTGGAGTTTGACTTTGACTTTGAACTTGCTGGAGTTTGACTTTGAACTTGCTGGAGTTTGACTTTGACTTTGAACTTTCTGGAGTTTGACTTTGATTATGAACTTGCTGGATTTTGACTTTGGACTTACTGGAGTTTGATTTTGGACTTGCTGGATGTGTGAATTTGACCTTGACAGATGTGTGAGTTTGACCTTGACAGAGATTCAATTTTGACGTAGCTTGAGGTTAGACTTAGTTCACCAACAAAATATGCTGAGGGAAGGAGCGTTGTGTTTCATAAAACATGTACAGCCTTTTTGCCTACTTGTGATCTCTGCAATATAATTATTCTTTAATCTATATAAACGATTGAAGTAGAAATAGACGACAAATTCGATGAAGACGACGATGTCGATGACGAAATGCACGGACGATTTAAAGCCGTATGTATAATCTGTCCGTAGGCGAGCGAAACGCCTACCTCGTGACCGATGGTAAACCAATTAACATTCCCTCTGAACATTACCGTACGATTTTGTCATGTTTTTCTCGCATTATTGTAGATAGTAATTTTCTGCCAGTTTAGATGTATAAAAACTCCACGAAATAAAACAAAGAGAGAAAATAGAAAATTGACAAGACCAGCGTTTACTGCGCCTCAGAGTAATTTGTTGTTCCACCATGATGAGTTTTAAATGTGTGTACATATCTATAAGAAAACCTCTCCGCTCATGTATTGATGCTTTCCCACAGTTTTACATCGATCTAGAGTTTTCGTCATCAAGAGTGAATCTAGAGAGAGAGAAAAGGGTAGGTGGTGTGGTGGGGGTCAGAATCCCCGGAACCTCCTCTCCTGGAATGTTGACTTCTCCAGGCTGGTAAACATTTGACATGACCTTTCAGGAGGCAGAACAGATGAAATCTTGAACAGAGGATACATCAAAATTAAACATATAAAATATGAATGAAATATTCTGTACAATTTTTTTTTTCATTTCACATAAATTATTCCAGGCGCGCGCAAGCATTTACTTGACGCTAATTCCGGCATCTGCATCAATTAGACGCTCTAATCTAAACCCGTCTCATCATCCTATCAAATAATTGTCTTTGAACCGGAAAAATCTTTCACGTTTGCATTTTACATACCAGATTGTTATAAAAGTATATCCGTTTCCCAAATTCATTATTTTGCAGCAGACCGTAAATGGCGCCAAAGTTCATGCGCCTCTGGATTTGCTCATTGTTTTATAATATCAGATAATAAAAGTTGCTTCATTAATAAACAGGTTGTGGTCGCTTCGGATCATGTATACATATCTTTCGTTATAAAGATAGAGCATCCCTCATGTCTCAGATGCTCATTTTTCCTAAATAACAACTTTTCCAATATTTTCATTTCCAAATATTCAAAGCTTATGTTAAACCTAATATACAAACAAATTATAATTCGTGGTTTCATGATTATAACGAAAACGTAAGCCGATAGAACTTTAACATTGTACCCTATGGAAAAAGTAAGGGAAATCCCTTTTTAGAGGTGATGAAATGTAATTTTAGTAGTTTTTGTCCCAAAGCCATTTTAGTTTGATAATCTGAACAATATTCTGAAGAGAAAAAATAAGGTATCCAGACAAAACATTTCTAACAATTCTGACCTGAGGGATACTCTACCTTAAACTGACCTGAGGGATACTCCACCTTAAACTGACCTGAGGGATACTCTACCTTAAACTGACCTGAGGGATACTCTACCTTAAACTGACCTGAGGGATACTCTACCTTAAACTGACCTGAGGGATACTCTACCTTAAACTGCATATGTTGTATTGTGCCGAACAAATCATTCCCCATGTTTTTTTTTTATATAAATGTGTTTTTGGTCTGAATCAAAGTATATCACTCTGTTTTGTTAAATGAGGGAGAGGTGAGCTGTCGCCACGGTCATATTTTCAAATAAGGAAAAGAAAATACCACATCATATTTACCTTGTAAAAAGTCCATAATTGTATAATATTTATTATTACAAACCTTCGAATGATTCATTAAAAAGGTACGGGTGGAGAAAAGAAAATTATTTCAGTAGCGGGTTCACGTGAATTGTTTTGATAATAGTAATTATTCGTCCATAGTAAAGAAAATATTGTGTTTCTAGCGAACAGGGGATGCTTACTCCTCCCGGGTACCTGGTTCCACCTCTTGCTTACTAGAGGTCCGTCGATGCTCAATTTGGTGCTCTTTTGTGAGTGCTCTTGAGATTTCTTTAACTCATTTGTGCAACACTTATGCCCTTTGCCGTGTGGAGCTCCGCGAGGGATTTGACAGTAAGTGTTTTGAATGTTTTTCCCTGACATTGTCGCCATAGCACTTTCTATATAGACATAACTCCAGACAGTGCATGTATTTTATATATTGTTTTCATTTTTCGTGCATGAAAATCGACGGCGGGTGCGGCCATCCAACAGTGGATGCTCACTCCTCCCGGTCACCTGGTCCCACCTCTAGCTTGGTAGGGGTCCGTCGATGCTCATTTTGGTGCTCTATTGTGAGTGCTGTTGTGAGTATTACCAGGATCGTCTTTAATTTAATCAAAATCTCATTTACGTCCGCTTTTCGTTAAGAAAATCACAAGAAGTATGGATTTTCTATTCTCGCACCTTTATGTTTTAATCCGTTTTAATCGGTTCCGTAAAAATTAATCAAGCACTAATTTAGAGTACTAGATGGAAAAAAATATCAGTATCGGGTGTGATGATACAATGTCTCGGCTAACGCCCCGGTTGGGACAAAGACAGAACCATCCCACCTCGACTGATATTTTCCAATCTAATAGTGTTAGATTCTTTGAATCCAGTAAATCTCAAATGCAATTTTATACCATTGTACTTCCATAGAGCGATCCTTGAGTGCTTTTGAGATTGTCGCCAGGATATTCTTTATCTGCTTTTTTGTCTGCTCTGAAATGATGCTAATGAATTTGAAGACATTAAACATTATCTCATTTTTGTCACTTATGCCCTTTGCCGTGTGGAGCTCGTGAAAAGGTCCCCGCGAGGGGTTTGATAGTAAGTGTTTTAAATATTTCTCCCTGACATGGTCGCCATAGCACTTTTTATATAGACATAACCTTAGACACTGCATGTTTTGTGCATCGGACTCCTCGGATGATAACATACACGAGCTCGCTACAGCCGGCAGAGCACGGACTGTATTTCGTACGCTCTCTTGGCAAATTTACGTCACAGGAAAGCGGATGTCACTTCATTGAAAATGAACGACGTTTGAAGAAAAAAATTGGAAAATATAAAGCCTTGAAATATTTTAATCCTAAATTCAATTTTTCATTTCACTGGACATTCTGGATAATTTGATAGTTTTTGATAATTTTTGATAGATTCAGCAACAGGATTCCTAATAATGTACAAGCTACTATAGTAAATTGGATCGAAATTGCAATTTCTTAGCGACAGTGTTATCTTTTATTCAAGTATTCTGTCTGTAATTAAAACACAATTCATTTTATCTTTTCCATATATAAGTGCAATATATTTATGGATATGAAAGTTAAAACAAAATTAATTTCCAATAGCTTTTAGAGAACTGGAATGACACTTACAATATTATGACGTCATCAAGAAATTAACGAAAACGTCGATTAATGCATATTTCAAAGTCTCGTAGAAAATTTTCCTGTGGATAGAATCAAATATAAGTTTGTATTGTCAAGGACAGACAGGAAATATAATTTCAGAAATTGTAAGAAAAATTGAATTTGGCGTACACGTGTTCAATACCTCCTTAAATGGGAATAAAATTCGATGTGCATCAGTTATTTTCTTATATGACGATCAAAGACAGTGTACCGGTCAGGATCTAAAATAAACTGTTTTATTACTATTGTCTTATAATCGTTACCGTTGCGTATTTCCACCCGATAATTTACATGGTCAGTTTCATTTTGAGAAGCAGGGGTGTATTAAATATTTGGATTTTTATTTTTATGAAAATTGAAGAAAATCTGCAGTTTGTAAGTCAGATAAAGTTCTCGTTCAGGTTTATGTGAAGGTAAGATGCCCACGTAGAGAACTGGGTGGTGTTTAATTGTTCAGTTTTAGTAATCAGGCTTAGTAAGATAGTTTCACACAAAAATTTATGCAATTTCTTTCAATAAATGTAAGTTACAATATTTCGAATGATTTTTTTTCCCGGACGTTTGTATTCAAAGAAACAGATGGCAATTATCACTTTACAGTTTTATAAGATTGCTAGTAAATAAGTACTGGTATACTGATTATATACTTTGATTAATATCAGGATTTTTTTTGAAAGGTACTCAACCAGCCCATCTTAAGACCTGAAATCTCACATATACTAGTACATAAATTCAAATAACTGAATTGGGAATGGAAGAATGAAAACAAAGATGACTTTTTTCAATTGAGGTGAATGATATTCTAGTTTTATTTATAGAAGAGTCACCATTATTTAAAAAAAATACATTCCAGCGTGGACATGTTCATCTACTGAGATGTTTTATGATTTGAGGGTGACTTCTAGATGTTAAATGAGTGTCGGAGGTTTTTCTTTCTTTTTGTCCACAAAGGTACCCAGGCGCACGTAGAGAGAAAAAAACCTCATCAATATGGCATGAGTAATTGTACCTACCAGAGGGCACTAATGAAATACATTTTGTTGTGGCTGAAAATCACGTCAGCATTTGAATATGTACCGTTGAAGAGGATTTACTATCCGAAACACGTATCTGGTGCATTAAAATTCGTTTAAA
Organism: Pinctada fucata; assembly: GCA_028142955.1. Taxonomy (NCBI): domain Eukaryota; kingdom Metazoa; phylum Mollusca; class Bivalvia; order Pterioida; family Pteriidae; genus Pinctada; species Pinctada fucata. The sequence goes on along the minus strand of AP027110.1, from coordinate 414,957 downwards.
ATTACGATGATTTTCAATTTGAAGACGTTTAACAATTTTACCTTTGAGAGGGCGTTACCTAAATACCTTTGGTTGTGTCTGAAAATCATTTTGGCTGAAGAGGATTTGTCTACGTGTCTACGTGTCTACGTGTCTAGTGTCTACGTGTCTAGTGTCTACGTGTCTACGTGTCTACTGTGTACGTGTCTAGTGTCTACGTGTCTACTGTCTACTGTCTACGTGTCTACTGTCTACGTGTGTACTGTCTACGTGTCTACTGTCTACGTGTCTACTGTCTACGTGTCTACTGTCTACGTGTCTACTGTCTACTGTTAAGGTGTCTACGTGTCTACGTGTGTACTGTCTACGTGTCTACGTGTCTACGTGTCTACGTGTCTACTGTCTACGTGTCTACGTGTGTACGTGTCTACGTGTGTACGTGTCTACGTGTGTACGAGTGTACGTGTCTACGTGTGTACGTGTCTACGTGTGTACGTGTCTACGTGTGTACGTGTGTACGTGTGTACTGTCTACGTGTCTACTGTCTACGTGTCTACATGTCTACGTGTGTACGTGTCTACATGTCTACGTGTCTACTGTCTACGTGTCTACTGTCTACGTGTCTACTGTCTACGTGTCTACATGTCTATGTGTCTACGTGTCTACATGTCTACGTGTCTACTGTCTACGTGTCTACGTGTCTATGTGTCTACGTGTCTATGTGTCTACGTGTCTATGTGTCTACGTGTCTATGTGTCTACGTGTATACGTGTCTACGTGTCTATGTGTCTACTGTCTACGTGTCTACTGCATTTTATTGGTTTGAAATTTTCATCAAGAAGGTAGAGCGTTGGAACTCTGAATGTCAGTCGGACTCCTCGGGTGATAACATACATCAGCTCGCTACAGCCGGCAGAGCACGGATTGTATTACATACGCCCTCTTTTGATACCCATTTACATATTCATCTGTGTTGCTCCGGCCCCTGCGTTTTGCGGTCTTGTTTGTGTGTGGTCATCTGACAGTGTATGAGGAGGTTGTTTTACACCACAACTGTACGTTCTTCGAGACCTCTGGGTAATCGGCAAAGTTGGTGCGTTGTGCGCACGTAATCCATAACAGCACCATTTGCTACTTGTGTGGCAAACGACCGTCCAAAGTCGGCACCGGTTACCATTGGTCTCGTTGGTTTATGTGTAGTTTTTTGTGTTTGATATTTATATGTTTCTTTTTCGTCTCTTAGTATACTCGTCCTTATGCAAGCAGGAGATGCTTACTCTTTCTGGGCACCTGGTCTCACTCCCATATCGGGAGTTTGCTTCTTTTCATATTGTGGATGTTTTTCTTTGTTTGCTTTGGTTCTTGTTTTGTCCTGATTTTGTATGCCTTCGGTTTCTGATTTTCTGAATTATCGATTTTGTGCTGTATACAGAGTATGGTCATTATCCATATTTGTCATTGTTTGTTAGCTTTGGTTCCTGTTTTATCCTGATTTTGTATGCCTTCGGTTTCTGATTTTCTGAATTATCGATTTTGTGCTGTATACAGGGATATTGTCATCATCCATATTTGTCATTTTTGTTTTCGAATCGGGTCTTTTGGTGTTTTATTGTTCGTGCTGCAACAGGGTCTTATTGGAGATCCCCTCCCTTCTTTTATTCTAGTCTCTGAACTCGCAATAAAATTCGGAGAAACCTCGACCTTTTTCTTACATGCCGTAACTAGTAAAGGGCGAGGGGATCCGAAAGTTGCAATAGTATCAAATCGATTTAGACGTACTTTTCCGCAATAGACGTCAAGTTTATTTTACTGTGACGTAACGAGAGTCAGTACTTGCTTGTCTAGCTGTAATGTTTGTACAACCCTCCAACTTCTGGGTCACCCAGTGGTCTCTAATAACGCACAATTGTTGTGTATAGTAACTCCCACACTGTACGCCGACTACACAAACAAGCATATCGTATTATCAGATTAATTTTGTAACGAGATTAAAAGAAAAACAGTCCGTGCTCTGCCGGCTGTAGCAAACTCAAGCATGTTATCACCCGAATTCAAAAATACAAGTAGTCAGGGCCCTGTCTTCTTTAAAAGAGATTTGGACAGAGTTCTGCCTTCACAGTCAGACAGTGTATAATTCTTAAGACTGCATTAGAACAAGGCTGTAGACTGGTCAATTACCACGCCCACGTCCGTTTTGTGACTGAAGGATCATATCCAAAGGCATGTGATAATTCTGAAGTATTTTCGATGGTAATTCTGTCCACCATTGATCCTTCTAATTACGTTTATCATGTCACCATTACATGTAGGTTCTGAAATACTCTCTCGCTTGTATGATAGGTCCGAATTTCAAAAGACCTTCAGAGTAATTTTAGCAACATTGCAACTGGCTTGAAAGTTACTTGGTTATGTGTAAAATTCTATTGTGAAAATCCAGATATCCAAAAAAAAAAAAAAAGAAAAAAAAAGAAAAAAAAAACCCGGACCTTTTTTATTGACTTTCACTGAAAAATATAGAATAAAAACAACCGTGTAGATCTTTCTTCTCAATTCATTTTAAAGTTTTATCTAACATGGGTAGATAACTTACCAAAATGAACCTTTTAAAAAAAATTTATACGATACCTACCTCTCTAGTACAAAAAATTGGTAAAATATCAGAAAAAAAGACATATGAAATAAGTATAACATTTTGGTCACGACATCTAATACCTCAAGAGAAACGTATGCTGTCTATTATATTTTCGCATCTATTTTGTAAAAATCCTCCATGAAGTACATATCTATTCAAATTATTTTCTGATTTTCATAATATAAAAACAGATAACTGTAATGTTGCAATTTTTGGGCCATGTGTACAATATGGAGAAAGAACGATAACTGTTAAAAATAGATTAATAAATATCTTATTCTCGTATATATAGCCAATTGTGAAATATTGGTAAAACTTTACAGTTAAGTGGCAGAAACTTGTTAGAAATTACAATATTACACCCGTGTTTACCTTTCGGAATTTGAGCACCATTTTTGGACCTAAATTTCAAAATTGTAAATTTTGGATTCAACAAAGTATATTTTTCCTGGTTTGACGGTTCCTAGATTAATGTCATACGGTATCTACATTTTGCAGATCATCCTGTATGCTAGAGCATGTGCTGATGTTTTAGATTTTTGGTAGTAGAAATTTACAAATTACCAAGAAACTTTTAGCCCAAGGTTTTCGCTTTCACAAACTAGTAAAAACTTTCTGCAAATGTTCCAAAAATGATTGTCAACTTCTTGTGAAATTCAATTCCATAAAAGCAACAGAGTATATTACTTTGAGTATATTACAACCTGCATTTTATCGTAACATAATTCACAGGATAAGAAGGATAAAAGGTGGACAATATTGCCATCGGAATTGTGTTAGAATTATCAGATGCCTTCTACAAAGTGGATATGATCCTTCAGTCACCAGACGGACACTTGGGTTGTGTACTGGACTTAACTACAGCCTCATCTGTGACGTCATAGAAGGCTTCGGACGTTATTTTTTCTACGCCCAGTAAACAACTGTAGTTTTTCACAAATTACGTTGGAATTATAAGTGATGGGATTATCTAACGCATTTTAATGACATCGTGATTAATTTCCGATCTTGTGCATATAAAATTTGACATATTATGTGGATTTCTTGAGGAATTACGGTTACCAGTTACGTTTGAACGATATGTAGCCAACAATGGATCTTTCAGAAACAGAGGAAAAAAGTGTCTTCCGATCGTTTTTTGATTCATTTACGGAATTTACACAGTCATTTACAAGAAATAAAGCATCAGATGTAGTGCATCTGGACTTACCGGTAAGTCTCAGTGTTACATACAATAAACAAAGTGTAACAGTAAATTTTGAGCCAGAGATATACGATGAGTTACTTGCTTTTCTTGAAGAAAAACTCTTCTTCCACAAGGAAACTGACAAAAATGGAAAAATCTTTAAAAAAGATGACAAGACTGTAACGGCCACTATCTATCAGTCCACCAGTACTTTGCATATTCAAGGCTCGCATGGATTTTATTGGTTTGCGGACACGCTTGATGAACTCAAAGAAAAGCTTAACAGGGATAAATTTGCTCCTGTTGTGCAGAGCCAACTTCAGCTCCCGGTAACATCGACTCCTAAGCCAGGAAACAAAGGTATGGACAAATGTACAAATTGTGAAATAGCCCACATTGAAATAGCTGAACTTCTTAGTACTGTTAATAAGCTTGCCAAAGAAGTTGACGAACTGAAGCAGAAGCTTAACTCACAATGTTTGCACGTTACAATGTGCAATGCGTCCATCCAGACTGATCACACAGCAACGAAATCTATTGCGTCAACACAAACTCCGAAACCAGTATCTAAGACTGTGTCAGTTGATACTTCAGATCTAACGCCGTGTAACAAAGTAAGTCGACACACCCAGTCTGCAGTAAAATCAAAAGACGCTTCGGTATCGGTACGTCAAGAGGAAACTCAAACGCTACATGTACATAATGAACAGAAAGCCGTGAAGTCTCATGTCTCCAGTTTTCAGAGGAAATCTACCGTCTCCCAACATTCCCAAAATTCTTCGGACCATCTATCCCCACCGTCTACATTAATCATTGGTAGCTCGATCACGCAGAGGATAAGACGGCGAGGACTGAAACCGAACGTCAAAGTCCGCACGATGCGCGGTGCTCAAATCTCAGACATTCGCCAGGAAATATCTACAATAAATCTGAGTGAGGTTGGGCAAATCATCATTCAAGCTGGCGGGAACGATGTGGAAAACAGAAGAGATATGGAGGCCATAGAAGAGGATTTTGCTGAAATCGTATCGGATGTTAAAAGGAGATCGCGGAATGTATCCGTTTATCTCAGTGAGGTAACCCTCCGTAAAAATGTGGACGTAACCTACGTCAACGAGGTGATCAAGGATGTGTGCGAAATGTACGGTGCTACTTTAATTCAATCCTCAAAAGCAATTATTGCCGTGAATCGCCGACAGTATTGGAAGGACCGTTTACATCTGAGTGATATTGGTACACGGGATTTACTTTACGCCTACGAGCAATACGTGCCAGTACTAAAAGGAGGAAACGTGAGTCGCGGATCGTGTTCCTACTGTGGTGAGAGCGGTCATAATTCAAGGACATGTCATCATGGCGGGAAAATTTCTTGCTATAGGTGCAACAGAGTTGGTCATAAGGCGAAGTATTGCCTGTTTGACTACTAGGATGAGGGCAACGACTTTAAAGCCAGTATCACATCCCGCATAAATTATTCATCTTTAAACATATTTAATGTTTTACAATCGTTGTGTTGTGACTGTAACTCAATTAATTGTATATGTTCATCACTCAACAATGTCTCCATAGTTTCATATCCAGACACTAAAAAAATAAGTTCTTCAAAAAACGACTCATCTTTTGTAATACCCCCTTTCATCTTTCAAGATGATAATATGTCAAATGAGACTATAGAAAACACACGCACTCCGATAATGAAGGATTGTTTGTTATCCGACTCAAATGTATCAGATAACAAACATCAAAATTCATCCAAAAATCTGAATGAAAACTTTGGTTTAGTCATGAGGGGTCTTAGAATTGGAAACTTGAATGTCTGCCATGTTCTTCCTAAATTGGATGAGATCAAACTTATGATAAAATCATCATGTTCTGTAAATATTTTAGGTTTGTGTGAGACATTTTTGAATGAATCTGTACATAATGATTTTCTGAATATTGATGGTTTTGTTTTTGAAAAAAAAGACAGGGATGGTGGATCAGGTGGTGGTTTATTGCTTTACGTATGTAACGACTTTAACTTTAAGAGAAGGTACGATTTAGAAACTCAAAATATTGAAACCATATGGGCGGAAATTATGATACCTAACAGCAGGTCTATTCTTCTTTGTTCAGCGTACAGACCCCCTTCTGCGCCAGTTGCATGGGTTGACGCTTTTGCGACGGAAGTAAATAATGCTGTATCGTGTGATGATAATGAAATAATTCTTATGGGAGATTTTAATATCGACTTAAACAAAGACCCCCCGTCATACTGGACATCCGCCCTTGAAACCTTTGATCTCTCACAGGTGATTAACACCAACACGCGCGTAACTGCAAACTCTAACACATTGATCGATCATATATATACAAACCGTCCTGACAATATACAGGAGGTGAACGTACCATATATCACAATGTCAGATCACTTCCCTATTTGTATAACGCGCCGACTACCCAAAATAAATAAAAAGTCAACACATTTGGAAATCACTTACCGCGACTTTAAGAATTTTGATGAGTTTCTATTCCTACAAGATTTAGCAAATGCCCCATTTCAACATATTGAGCAATTTTCTGACGTTAACAACGCTATGAATTTGTTTTTCCATATATTTCTTGATGTTTTCAATAAACATGCGAGCCTTAAAACAAAACGGGTTAAAACTCAAACTAAGCCTACATGGTTGACCCCTGAAATTAATGAAGCTAGACACAAACGCGACTACTTTCACAAGAAATTAGATTTTGATAATTATAAAATCTGGCGCAAAAAAGTAACCACTCTCATTATAAAGGCAAAAGAAAACTACTTTAGTAAAGCAATTAATGAAAATAAAAACACAGGCGATATTTGGCGGAACATGAAACAAATTATACCTAAAGGAAGTCATTCGATCCCAAATAAACTATGTGATGGAGAAACAGAAGGTGAAACTAAAGAAGAAATGGCTAAAATCTTTAATCAGTTTTATGCAAATATTTCTAAGCAAATTGTAACTGAAAACATAAGTCCTGTGTCTACTTTAGAACTTCTTAAAAATTTTACTAAGTCAAAGTTAACAACAACAAATATATTTGAAATTCAACCAATACTCGAAGAGGAAGTGCATAGGATGCTAAAGAAACTTCAAATCAATAAATCAGCTGGAATAGACAACGTAGGACCGCGAATACTAAAATTATCTGCTGATATTATAGCAAAACCAATAACTCATTTGCTAAATTTAAGTATCTCAACCTCGAAATTCCCTGATAACTTCAAAGTAGCAAAGATCATTCCAATTTATAAAAAAGGCGATAAGACAGACCCAGGAAATTACAGACCTATCTCATTACTCCCGACAATTTCAAAACTCTTCGAAAAACATGTTACATCCCAAGTATACAACTTCCTTACAGAAAATGATTTACTAATGGATTCTCAATCTGGGTTCCGTAAGCTCCATTCCTGTCAAACAGCTTTGACTAGACTTACAGAAAAATTGATAAAAGAAATTGATGATGGAAATATGACTGGTACTGTTTTGTTGGATCTTCGAAAAGCATTTGACCTAGTTAATCACCCACTTTTATTAGAAAAAATGAAGCATTATAACTTTGATACAAATAGCTTACAATGGTTTAAATCATATCTTTCAAACAGGTCACAGGTCGTACAAATAGGTAATACGCAATCAGGTCTAGAATCCATTTACTGTGGTGTTCCACAGGGCTCTGTGTTAGGACCAATTCTGTTCCTGATCTATATTAATGATCTTCCACTCCATGTCAAAAATTCTCTTCTTGATCTTTTCGCTGATGATGCGACTCTACATCACTCCGGACACATAATTGATCAGATTGAAAGTAATTTGAATGATGACATACTCAGTGTTAAGACTTGGTGTGATGAAAAAAAAATGGCCATCAATGAAAACAAATCTAAATGCTTGCTAATTGGTTCTCGTCAACGTTTATCACGCCTTGATAAAAAAGAAATTGATATCGAAGTAAATGGAAAACCTCTTCAAAATGTAGAAGCTGATAAGTTACTTGGAGTTACGATTGACAACAACTTACAATTTAACAAACATATTAGCGAAGTGTGTCGAAATATATCCTGTAAAATAAGTCTTTTAAGGAGAATTAAACAGTATTTGAATAAACATTATAGAAAGCTGTATTTCAATGCTTACATACTACCAAGTATTGACTACTGCCTCACTATTTACGGTAACGCTTCTAAAACACAACTTGATCGCGTCCTTAAGTTACAAAAGAGCGCGGCACGTGTAATTATGGATGCCCCGCCTGATTCACCATCCCAGCCTTTATTTGATGAACTAGGTTGGCTAAATATTTATGATAGATGCATGTTTAACAAGGGAGTACTTCTTTACAAAATTTTCAATAACCTGGCCCCTCCATATCTCTGCGACCTTTTCTCTAAAAATTCAAACAGCCTTTACACTTTGAGATCTGTAACCGGAATTGATCTACAAGTCCCAAGACACAAGACAGAGTCATTCAAGCGCAGTTTACAATTCAGTGGAGTCTCCTTATGGAATGAACTTCCATCCAATATAAAAGAAGCATCGTCTTTATTTAGCTTTAAGAATTGCCTTTATAAATATCTTTTTGGAAAAGGAAAGAATGAAGATCCCTTGTAATGTTAAATTTATCAAACGCCATGATTCAATATTTCTATTTATCACTTATCATGACTTTTACCATGTCTTATGTATATATATATATATTGTAAATATGTTATGTGTATTTGTTTGTTTATGAAGGCCTTGAGGAAGAATAGTGTCTCACTAATCGAGTTACCTTCTTAAAATAAAGAATTTATTATTTATTATTATTATTATTATGGTTAATTATTATTATTATACCAGCGCATTTTTAAGAATTGCACTTTGAATGACTGTGACGACAGGACTCCATGACGGGCCCTGTTAAAACCTCTTTAGAGGAGGTGGATCCCCGATCATCTGTCCTCTCTGAATCTCAGTCCGACTCCCCGGGTGATTACATGCATGAGCTCGCTACAGCCGACAGAGCACGGACTGTATATCGTAAGCCTTCTGTTTCTATATCCATTTACATATCCATTAGCATTTTGGCCATTAGCAGACGCTGTAGTTATCCTACATTACTTACACACAACCCTCCGATTACCGAGATGTCTCGAAGAGTGTAAATCAGCCTCCTCATTGTTAGATGACCACACAAAAACAAGACCGCAAAACACTAACACTAGAAGTACCTATGAAACATTTCAAATCATCATGTTCTCTTTGCTTTTGAATGATAAATATGGAAAAAAAACATATCCCTATCAAGAATGACAAATATGCAAAAAAAAAACCCATATCCCTATAAAGAAGTACAAAATTGTTATTTTGAAGAGTTTGGATCAATTCTTTTTCATACGTGTATTAAAATAAATCTGAATCAAGTGGCGCATGATTAGTACCCATAGGGATTCCTACGACCTGCTTGTAGAGTTTCTCACCTAAGCTTACAGGGATATGGTCATTATCCATATTTGTCATTACATAAATGTTGTCCACACGGAAGATCAAGGCTATACACAGGTCACCACATGTCATAATTTGTATGATTTGTATTCTGTGGCAGAAAAGAGACCCTTTGATTCAGTTTTCCCCTCTCGATCAAAACACCATTGAATGACCATATCCCAATACACAGAACACAATCAATAATTCAGAAAGTCACAAACCGAAGGCATACAAAATCAGGATAAAGCAGGAACCAAGCAAACAAAAACATCCACCATATGAAAATAAGCGAACTTCCAATATGGGAGTGAGACCAGGTGCCAAGGGAGAGTCATCATCTCCTGCTTGCATGCAACACCCGTCGCTTCAATTCGGCAGAAATATCACATCCGGTTACTAAAATTTCGGAAAATACAAGTATAGTTTGTGGTTGGATGGTTCAAATGGTCTGAGACAGAATATCATCCACCATTCTGGACAATAGGACATCATAGTGTCAGACGAGTTTCCCATATCGACCGTAGAACTTCCTCAGTTACGGTGTTCGTCGATATCAAACGTATCCCTGACTGAGAAGCTTATCTGAAAGAAGCCTAGCTCCCAAAACAAAATCTGTACAGTTGTTTGTTTGGATTTTTTTTTAATTTGCTATGGGTGTGTTAGAGACTCCCTCATTATTCGTTCTTTTGGGCGAGTATTGATGATAAGATTTCTTGATTTTGATGGGGACTTTTGAGGACCAATTGATTGAGTATGAAGTTTATGTATTGCATATTTCAGAGAAATAAGACGGTAGCTTGCCAATATCCCCGTAAAATTAAGGAAAGATAACTGTTTCATATATTGTCGTATGGACATCTCCGTTAACTGATATTTAGGTATATTTGCTTTATGATTGAGATAAAGAAGATCCTGACGACAATTTCGACAGCACTCACAATGAGCATCGACGGACCCCTAGCAAGCTAGAGGTGGGACCAGGTGTCCGGGAGGAGTAAGCATGAGGTAACTCATAATAATGACCACATTCAAAATCCTATGGTCGGATGGTTCAAATGGTCTAAGACCAGCGCATTCTTACGGTGACCTAATAAACAAAATCAGAAGGATCAAATTGTCAATATTGAAATACATGTATATGTTCTATAAGAAAAAGAGGGGAGGAAATCTCCAACAAGACCCCGTTGCAGCATCAACAGCAAAACACCAAAAGACGAGTACAGCACGAGACGGAAAAGAGACACACGACATGTAAACATCAAACACAAAAGACTACACATAAGTCGACGAGACCAATGGGCAACCGGTGCCGACTTTGGACGGCCATTTGTCACGTAAGTAGCAAATGGTGTGGTTATCCTGGATTACGTGCGCACGACCCTCTCACTGCTCCAATTACCGAGAGGTCTCGAAGAACGTACAATTGCGGTGTAAAACAACCTCCTCACCGTAAGATTATCTCACACAAACAAGACCGCGAAACGAAGAAGCCCCAGAAACACAGATGAATATGTAAATGGGTATAAAAAATGGGCATGCGTAATACAGTCCGTGCTCTGCCGGCTGTAGCGAGCTCATTTATCATGTAATTACCCGAGTACCAATTACAAATTTAATCCTCGTTAGTAGTACTTTATGTCAAACACTTTAAATAGAAGCCAAAGAGAATTTTCTTGGCGCCATCTACAATACAGAAATTTAATTTCCTCATGCCAAAATGAGCGGCTCCAAATTTTGTTTAGGGGTTTATTCAGAAGCGTATTTAAGTGAAATATATGAACAAAAAGGCAAACTTCAATCACATATGTGGGAAAATAGTCGGTCGCCTGGATCTACTGAAGATATGATCCTAAAGCCACCAAAAAGACAATGGGCATGGTACTGGACCAATTTACAGTTTTGTAACAGTGTCTCCTCCAACGTTTCACACTGGCCAACCGTTACGACGGGACTCCACGGCAGTCATTGTTCAAACCTCGTCTTGAATCTTTGTCCTGTCTGAAAGTTGGTCAGACTTCTCGGTTGATTGATCTTGAGCTCGCTTCATCCAGCAGAGCACAGACCGTTATACCAATGCCATAGACATGTTCTTAGATCCATTTACATAAAATCTGTGTTACAAAAGGCCACTGTCATTGGTGTTTCAGTGCGTCTGTTTCGATTGTTTTGTATGATGTTCTGTTCAATAGTGTTGCGTCGTTTAGCCATATGCGCATGTACTTTTGTCTGATGTCATTTATGTGTCACTTTCCTGTGGGTTTGTTTCTTAAGAATACCAGCGCATGACGGGCCCTGTCCAAACCTCTTTATAGAAGACAGGTCCCCGACCACCTGTCCTCTCTGAATCTCAGTCGGACTTCTCGGGTTGTTACATGCATAATCTCGATACGGCTGGCAGAAAACGGACTGTATTTCGTACGCCTTCTGTTTTTATATATGTTTTATTTCATATTCATCTGTGTGTTTTTGGGGCCCATGCTTTCTGTTTGTATGTTCATTTTACAGTATCGACTCACTGTTTTTAGAAACAGGATGGGATAGTTTAAAAGACCGACGAGAAAAAGAAAACTCTCACACTTCTACAAAATTGAAAACGGTTTGATACCTGACGAACATTAAGCAACAACCCAATATTTTTGAGACCTTTTACTTTGAACGATAGCACCGCGAAGTTTTCGTGACATATTTCAAATACCAATTCTTTTGTAGAAGACTGTACACCTATTGTTAACATATAACACTAAACTGATATCGAAATTGAAACAATTACCTTTGGTAGAGCCTTAAATGAAAAGAATGTACTTTAGAGGGAAAATAATGAAGACTAAAGTTTGAAGAGAAGCCTTGAAAAATTAAGGTAACAGGTACTTGAGATAAACCACATTAGGCTCATGATTTACGAATCTAATACGGTTTTCTTTCAAAAATTTAGTGTTATCTTCTTTCAGCCGACTTCCGGTTGAGGTTTATTCCATCTACCCTCTTTCAATCGCTTTTGCTAATAAATTGCCGATAATTCCCATTAAAGACATTTGTTGCTCATAATTGCTCTTTATTCCATGTTAAGCGATGTTAATGATGACTTTCAGCCAAATTATGCCGCAATTTTGTCGAACGGGATGCACATCCGGTTTTTAATTTTTTCATAAAAAGAGCAATTTTACGATTCGACGGATTAATCTCTTTAACCAGAAGTGACATTTTGGCAGGTGGTTGTCCTACATGAAGATTGATATCGATCGAACTATGATTTATTAAAAAATGAAGAAAATGGTGATCACGAAGGTGTTATTTTAAAGAAAATACAGAAAAAAAGCATCCAAAAAGTTATCGTCGTTAAACTTTATTTCTTTGATAGAAAAGATAGTTATAAAAATACAACATCAAAATATCTTATTCATGGTCTAAATGTTTGTCTGATTATAAATTTAGTTCTACTGGTACGTAGGCGCTTAACTTCACTTCCGGTTTCATAAACGCACTTTTTTGACACGATATATTTTTAACGATGACTCCCAATTCCTAAGAGATAATTCACATCAGATTAACAATTTGATTCATTACAATCATACTGAACAGCGAATTCTACGAGATGAATTAACTCCATGAACTTAATGTCTAACTTGAATTGTTTAAAATCATACCTGACCAATTCAGATTCCGATTTAAAATAAGTATAAATAGCTGATACTTCATATTGTTCCTGATGACAGACAGACAAAACACAGAGTGTATACTATACATAACTTATACCTCATATCGTTCCTGATGACAAACAAAACACAGCGTGTATTCTATAAAAAGCTGATATCTCATATCGTTCGTGATGACAATCAGACAAAATATAGAGTGTATTCTTTAAAAAGCTTATATCTCATATCGTTCCTGACGACAGACAGACAAAATATAGAGTGTATTCTATAAACAGGTGATATCTCATATCGTTCCTGATGACAGACATACAAAATATAGAGTGTATTCTATAGAGAGGTGATATCTCGTATCGTTCCTGATGACAGACATATAAAATATAGAGTGTATTCTTTAAATAGCTTATATCTCATATCGTTCCTGACGACAGACAGACAAAACACAGAGTGTATCCTATAAATAGGTGATATCTCATATCGTTCCTGATGACAGACAGACAAAAGAAAGAGTGTATTCTATAAATAGCTGATATCTTATATCGTTCCTGATGACAGACAAGCAAAACACAGAGTGTATTCATAAACAGCTGATATCATATATCGTTCTTGATGATAGACAGACAAAACACAGAGTGTATTCTTTAAATAACTGACATCTCATATCGTTCATGTTGACAGACGGACAAAACACAGAGTGTATTCTATTAATAACTGTTATGTCATATCGTTCCTGATGAATGATACACAAAACACAGAGTGTATTCTATAGATAGCTGACATCCAATATCGTTCCTGATGACACACAGACAAAACAGAGAGTGTATTCTATATATGTCTGATATCACATGTTGTTCCTGATGATAGACAGACAAAACACAGAGTGATTTCTATAAATAGCTGATATCTAATATCGTTCCTGATGACAGACGGAGAAAACACAGAGTGTATTCTATAAATAGCTTGTATCTCATATCGATCATGACGACAGACAGACAAAACACATAGTGTATTCTATAAATAGCTGATATCACATATTGTTCCTGATGACAGACAGACAAAATATTGAGTGTATTCTATCAATACCGGATATAACATATTTTTCCTGATGACAGACAGACAAAATATAGAGTGTATTCTGTAAATAGCTGACATCTCATATCGTTCCTGATGACAGACAGAAAAACACAGAGTGTATTCTATAAATAGCTGATATAACATATTTTTCCTGATGATAGAAAGACAAAAAACAGAGTGTATTCTATAAACAACTGATGTTATATATCGTTCCTGATGACGGACAGATAAGACACAGAGTGCATTCTATAAAACGCTGATATCTCATATCGTTCCTGATGACAGAAAGACAAAACACAGAGTGTATTCTATAAATAGTTGATATCACATATTGTTCCAGATGACAGACAGACAAAACACAGAGTGTATTCTATAAATAGCTGATATCTCAAATCCTTCCTGATGACAGACAGACAAAACACAGAGTGTATTCTATAAATAACTGATATCCTATATCGTTCCTGATGACAGACAAAACACAGAGCGTATTCTATAATTAGCTGACATCTAACATCGTTCCTAATGACAGACAGACAAACACAGAGTGTATTCTATAAATAGCTGATATCTCATATCGTTCCTGATGACCGACAGACAAAATACAGAGTGTATTAAAAAATAGCTGATAACTCATTTTGTCCCTGGTGCCAGACAGAGAAACACAGAGTGTATTCTATAAATAGCTGATATTTCATAATGTTCCTTATGACAGACAGACAAAATACAGTGTGTATTCTATAAATAACTGATATCTCATATCGTGCCTGATGACAGAAAGACAAAACACAGAGTGTATTCTATAAATAGCAGATATCTCACATTGTTCCTTATTACAGACAGATATCTCATATAGTTTCTGAAGACAGACAGATAAAACACAGGGTGTATTCTATAAATAGCTGATATCTCACATTGTTCCTTTTTACAGACAGACAAAATACAGTGTGTATTCTATAAATAGCTGATATCTTCTATTGTTCCTGATGACAGACGGACGAAACACAGAGTGTACTGTATAAATAGCTGATATTTCATATCGTTCCTGATGACAGACAGACAAAACACAGAGTGTATTCTTTAAATAGCTTATAACTTATATGGTTCCTTATGACAGACAGACAAAACACAGAGTGTATTCTATAAATAGCTGATATTTCATAATGTTCCTTATGACAGACAGACAAAATACAGTGTGTATTCTATAGATAGCTGATATCTCATATCGTTCCTGATAACAGGCAGACAAAATATAGAGTGTATTCTATAAATAGGTGATATCTCGTATCGTTCCTGATGACAGACATATAAAATATAGAGTGTATTCTTTAAATAGCTTATATCTCATATCGTTCCTGACGACAGACAGACAAAACACAGAGTGTATCCTATAAATAGGTGATATCTCATATCGTTCCTGATGACAGACAGACAAAAGAAAGAGTGTATTCTATAAATAGCTGATATCTTATATCGTTCCTGATGACAGACAAGCAAAACACAGAGTGTATTCATAAACAGCTGATATCATATATCGTTCTTGATGATAGACAGACAAAACACAGAGTGTATTCTTTAAATAACTGACATCTCATATCGTTCATGTTGACAGACGGACAAAACACAGAGTGTATTCTATTAATAACTGTTATGTCATATCGTTCCTGATGAATGATACACAAAACACAGAGTGTATTCTATAGATAGCTGACATCCAATATCGTTCCTGATGACACACAGACAAAACAGAGAGTGTATTCTATATATGTCTGATATCACATGTTGTTCCTGATGATAGACAGACAAAACACAGAGTGATTTCTATAAATAGCTGATATCTAATATCGTTCCTGATGACAGACGGAGAAAACACAGAGTGTATTCTATAAATAGCTTGTATCTCATATCGATCATGACGACAGACAGACAAAACACATAGTGTATTCTATAAATAGCTGATATCACATATTGTTCCTGATGACAGACAGACAAAATATTGAGTGTATTCTATCAATACCGGATATAACATATTTTTCCTGATGACAGACAGACAAAATATAGAGTGTATTCTGTAAATAGCTGACATCTCATATCGTTCCTGATGACAGACAGAAAAACACAGAGTGTATTCTATAAATAGCTGATATAACATATTTTTCCTGATGATAGAAAGACAAAAAACAGAGTGTATTCTATAAACAACTGATGTCATATATCGTTCCTGATGACAGACAGATAAGACACAGAGTGCATTCTATAAAACGCTGATATCTCATATCGTTCCTGATGACAGAAAGACAAAACACAGAGTGTATTCTATAAATAGTTGATATCACATATTGTTCCAGATGACAGACAGACAAAACACAGAGTGTATTCTATAAATAGCTGATATCTCAAATCCTTCCTGATGACAAACAGACAAAACACAGAGTGTATTCTATAAATAGCTGATATCTCATATCGTTCCTGATGACAGACAAAACACAGAGCGTATTCTATAATTAGCTGACATCTAACATCGTTCCTGATGACAGACAGACAAACACAGAGTGTATTCTATAAATAGCTGATATCTCATATCGTTCCTGATGACCGACAGACAAAATACAGAGTGTATTAAAAAATAGCTGATAACTCATTTTGTCCCTGGTGCCAGACAGAGAAACACAGAGTGTATTCTATAAATAGCTGATATTTCATAATGTTCCTTATGACAGACAGACAAAATACAGTGTGTATTCTATAAATAGCTGATATCTCATATCGTTCCTGATGACAGAAAGACAAAACACAGAGTGTATTCTATAAATAGCAGATATCTCACATTGTTGCTTATTACAGACAGACAAAATACAGAGTGTATTGTATAAATAGCTGACATCTCATATCGTTCCTGATGACAGGCAGACAAAACACAGAGTGTATTCTATAAATAGCTGATACCTCATATCGTTTCTGATGACAGACAGATAAAACACAGTGTGTATTCTATAAATAGCTGATATCTCACATTGTTCCTTTTTACAGACAGACAAAATACAGTGTGTATTCTATAAATAGCTGATATTTCATAATGTTCCTCATGACAGACAGACAAAATATAGAGTGTATTCTATAAATCACTGATATATCATATCGCTAATGATGACAAACAAACAAAACACAGAGTTTATTTAAAAAAACTGATATCTCATACCGTTCCTTGTGACAGAGGGTCAACACACAGAGTGAATGATATAAATAGCTGATAACTCATTTTGTCCCTGGTAAATGACAGATATTCAAAACACAGAGTGTATTCTATAAATAGCTGATATCTCATATCGTTCCTGATGACAGACAGACAAAACACAGAGTGTATTCTATAAATAGCTGATATCTCACATTGTTCCTTATTACAGACAGACAAAATACAGAGTGTATTCTATAAATAGCTCACATCTCATATCGTTCCTGATGACAGACAGACAGAAAAAGAGAGTATTCCATAAATAGCTGACATAAAATAAATCGTTCCTGATGACAGACAAAACACAGAGCGTATTCTATAATTAGCTGACATCTAATATCGTTCCTGGTGCCAGACAAAGAAACACAGAGTGTATTCTATCAATAGCTGATATCTCACAATGTTCCTTATGACAGACAGACAAAACACAGAGTGTATTGTATAAATAGCTGACATCTCGTATCGTTCCTGATGACAGTCAGACAAAACACAGAGTGTATTCTATAAATAGCTGATATCTCATATCGTTCCTGATGACAGACAGACAAAACACAGAGTGTATTCTATCAATAGCTGATAACTTATATCGTTCCTGATAACAGACAGACAAAACACGGAGTGTATTCTATGAATAGCTGATATCTCATATCATTCCTAATGACAGAGAGACAAAACACAGAGTGTATTCTATAAATAGCTGATATCTCATATCGTTCCTGATTACAGACAGACAAAACACAGAGTGTATTCTATAAATAACTGATATCTATTATCGTTCCTGATGACAGACAGACAAAACACAGAGTGTTTTCTATAAATACCTGATATCTCATATCCTTCCTGATGACAGATGATCAAAACACAGAGTGTATTCAACAAATAGCTGATATCTCATATCGTTCCTGATGACAGACGGACAAAACACAGAGTGTATTCTATAAATAGCTGATATCTTATATCGTTCCTGATGACAGAAAGACAAAACACAGAGTGTATTTTATAAATAGCTGACATCCCATATCGTTCATGATGACAGACGGACAAAACACAGAGAGTATTCTATAAATAACAGATATCTCATATCGTTCCTGATGTATTATATAAATAGCTCACATCTCAAATAGTTCCTGATGAGAGACAGAAAAAAAGTGTATTCTTTATATGGCTGATATCTCATATTGTTCCTGATGACAGAAAGACAAAACACAGAGTATATTCTATAAATAGCTGATGTCATATCGTTCCTGATGACAGACAAACAAAACACAGAGTGTATTTTATCAATAGCTGATATCTCATATCATTCCTAATGACAGAGGGACAAAACACAGAGTGTTTTCTATAAATAGCTGATATCTCATATCATTCCTAATGACAGACAGACAAAACACAGAGTGTTTTTATAAATAGCTAATATCTATTATCGTTACTGATGACATATAGATAAAACACAAAGTGTATTCTATAAATAGATGATATCTTATATCGTTACTGATGACAGACAGACAAAACACAGAGTGTATTCTATAAAAATCTCACATCGGTTATCGTTCCTGATGACAAACAGACAAAACACAGAGTGTATTCTATAAATAGCTGATATCTCATATCGTTCCTGATGACAGACGATCAAAACACAGAGTGTATTCCACAAATAGCTGATATCTCATATCGTTCCTGATGACAGACAAAACACAGAGTGTATTCTATAAATAGCTGATATCTTTTATCGTTCCTGATGACAGACAGACAAAACACAGAGTGTATTCTGTATATGGCTGATATCTCATATTGTTCCTAATGACAGACAGACAAAACACAGAGTGTATTCTATAAATAGCTGACATCCCATATCGTTCATGATGACAGACGGACAAAACACAGAAAGTATTCTATAAATAACTGATATCTCATATCGTTCCTGATGACAGACAGACAAAACACAGAGTGTATTCTATTAATAGCTGATATCTCATATCGTTCCTGATGACAGACAGACAAAACACAGAGTGTATTCTATAAATAGCTGATATCTCATATCGTTCCTGATGACAGACAGATAAAACAGAGAATGTATTCTATAAATAGCTGATATCTCATATCGTTCCTGATGACAGACGGACAAAACACAGAGTGTATTCTATAAATAGCTGATATCTCATATCGTTCCTGATGACAGACAGATAAAACACAGAGTGTATTCTATAAATAGCTGATATCTCATATCGTTCCTGATGACAGACGGACAAAACACAGAGTGTATTGTATAAATAGCTGACATCTCATAGCGTTCCTGATGACAGGCAGACAAAACACAGAGTGTGTTCTATATATGGCTGATATCTCATATTGTCCCTGATGACAGACAGACAAAACACAGTGCCAAAATTAAAGATTTGTTGGCAACAATGACATCGTTTTTTCAATGTGAGGAAACTATAACAGTAATAACTGATTAGAAATTAAGCCCAAAGGCACCCAATAAAGCACCGATTTGAATATAACTTTCAACATTTTCTCAAGTTTACCTACAATGATCGATAACAAAGTGCGAACAGCTACTTGATTGGAAAGGATGAATCAGGTCGTCATGTCCAAGATCTGTATGATGTAGACATACATGTTTTTCGAAAAAAGAATTTCATGGAAAGTTTTCTTCACTTAAGATATGGCTCATCGTTTGCAGACGACGAATCATATACATTTTTACTATATACTTTCTACAAATTGAGCTCAAATATGCATCAAATGCATGAAATGCTACTAGTTTGTTTCATTTTATCACAAATATTCCCAGAGGCCACCAACCCATAATAACAAGAAGAGAAACACCCTTCCATACTCTCCCACACTTGGCATTCCCAGTCTCACAAATAACCCCCCCCCCTAGCCCTAGTGCTGTATATTCATATTGAAATATTGAAGAGTATTGATATTTTCAATGCGTATCAATACACAAGTATCGGTCCTTTACCGATATACATTTGATACATATAAAATCCTAAGCTTTTAGTTCCTTTTTCTTCTTTTTTCTATATTCCTTCTTCAATTCAAATCTTCTCCGATCACTTGAACGTTTACACATAAGACTTCAAATAAAGCTTTGGGGCACCTGGTTGCTTCTTTTCATGTTGTGGAGGGTTTTTTTTGTTTGTTTGTTTGCTTTGGTTCCTGTTTTATCCTGATTTTGTATGCCTTAAATTTATAGATTTTCTGCATGAAGTATCAATTTTGTTTTGTGTATTATAGTGTTGTACATCGGAAGACTTTTAAGAATCGATTATCGGAAAATAATCGGAAAGAGTAAACCGATCGATTATCGATTTAAATCGGAATACAAAAGTCCATGAAACATGGGACAAAAAAAGATTGAAAAATAGTATTTTTCTGCATTAAATTCAGAAAACTTTTATGAAAACAAAATATAAAGCATTCAATTTCAAAGTGTCTGCCTGTTTACATGCAAGACAACAAATAACAGTTTATGTTAAATAAGAAAAGAATAAAATAAATACCTTTACACAAAATACCTTTCTTTCAGCGACAATCGATTGTAAGAAAATGAAATCAATAATCGGAATAGAAAGAGTTTTAGCGATTGACAATCGATTGTCGGCGACAATTGGTTCATCACTAGTGTATTATTTGGGATATGGTATTTTTCCATATATGTCATCTTACATCTTTGTTGTATCTGACTGTTATGACATTTTCCTGTTGTTGTATCTGACTGTTATGACAGTTTCCTGTTATTGTATCTGACTGTTATGACAGTTTCCTGTTGTTGTATCTGACTGTTATGACAGTTTCCTGTTGTTGTATCTGACTGTTATGACAGTTTCCTGTTGTTGTATCTGACTTTTATGACAGTTTCCTGTAGTTGAATCTGATTGTAATGGTAGCTTCCTATGGTTGTATTCAAATTTATTTACCGTTTCTAGTGGTTGTATCTGACGTAAATGACAGTTGCCTTTGGTTGTACCTGACTATAATAATAAATTCCCGTTGTTATATCTGACTGTTATGACAGTTTCCTGTTGTTGTATCTGACTGTGATGACAGTTTCCTGTTGTTGTATCTGACTGTTATGACAGTTTCCTGTTGTTGTATCTGACTGTGATGACAGTTTCCTGATGTTGTATCTAACTGTTATGACAGTTTCCTTTTGTTGTATCTGACTATTATGACAGTTTCCTGTTGTTGTATCTGACTATTATGACAGTTTCCTGTTGTTGTATCTGACTGTTATGACAGTTTCCTGTTATTGTATCTGACTGTTATGACAGTTTCCTGTTGTTGTATCTGATTGTTATGACAGTTTCCTGTTGTTGTATCTGACTGTTATGACAGTTTCCTGTTGTTGAATCTGATTGTAATGGTAGCTTCCTATGGTTGTATTCAAATTTATTTACCGTTTCTTGTGGTTGTATCTGACGTAAATGAGAGTTGCCTTTGGTTGTACCTGACTATAATAATAATTTCCCGTTGTTATATCTGACTGTTATGACAGTTTCCTGTTGTTGTATCTGACTGTTATGACAGTTTCCTGTTGTTGTATCTGACTGTGATGACAGTTTCCTGTTGTTGTATCTGACTGTTATGACAGTTTCCTGTTGTTGTATCTGACTGTTATGACAGTTTCCTGTTGTTGTATCTGACTGCTATGACAGTTTCCTGTTGTTGTATCTGACTGTTATGACAGTTTCCTGTTGTTGTATCTGACTGTTATGACAGTTTCCTGTTATTGTATCTGACTGTTATGGCAGTTTCCTGTTGTATCTGACTGTTATGACAGCTTCCTGTTGTTGTATCTGACTGTTATGACAGTTTCCTGTTGTTGTATCTAACTGTTATGACAGATTCCTCTTATTGTATCTGACTGTTATGACAGTTTCCTGTTGTTGTATCTGATTGTTATGACAGTTTCCTGTTGTTGTATCTGACTGTTATGACAGATTCCTGTTGTTGAATCTGATTGTAATGGTAGCTTCCTGTGGTTGTATTCAAATTTATTTACCGTTTCTTGTGGTTGTATCTGACGTAAATGAGAGTTGCCTTTGGTTGTACCTGACTATAATAATAACTTCCCGTTGTTGTATCTGATTGTTATGACAGTTTCCTGTTGTTGTATCTGATTGTGATGACAGTTTCCTGTTGTTGTATCTGACTGTTATGACAGTTTTCTTTTGTTGATTCTGACTTCATTAACAGTTTCCTGTAATTGTTTCTGACTTTAATGACAGCTTCCTGTGGTTATTTCTGAATTTAATTAGTTTTCTGTGGTATGTATTACTTTAATGAAAGTTTCCAGTGTTTATATCTATCTGTAATGATAGTTTTCTGTGTTTGTATGTGAGTTTAACGACCGTTTCCTGTTATTGTATCTGGGTTTAATGACAGGTTCCTGTGATTGTATCAGACTTTAATCAGAGTTTACTGTGGTTGAATCTGACTGTAATGACAGTTTGATATGGCTGTATATGACCGTAACGACAGTTTTCCGTTTATTTATCTGACCTTAATCACAGTTTCCTGTTGATGTATCTGATTTTATTACAGTTTCCTGTAGTTTTATCTGACTTTGATTATAGCTTTCTTGTGACTTTATCTGACCGTTATGACAGTTTCCTGTTATTGTATCTGACCGAGATGCTATTGAATTTGAAGATGTTTTGATATAATGAAAGTCTTCAGTGATTGTATCCGACTGTAATGATACTTTCTTGTATCTGGGTTTAATGACAGTTTCCTGTGGCTGTATATGGGTTAAATGACAGCTCCCTGTGGTTGTATCTGACTTAATAGACAGTTACCACAGTTTCCTGTTATTGTATCTGACCGAGCTGCATATTTATCTGATCTTAAATGATGCTATTGAATTTGAAGATGTTTTGATATTATGAAAGTATTCAGTGATTGTATCCGACTGTAATGATACTTTCTTGTATCTGGCTTTAATGACAGCTTCCTGTGGTTGTATCTGACTTTAATGATAGTAACTTGTGATTGTACCTGACTCTAATGATAGTTTCCTGTAGTTGTTGTTGACTGTAATGACAGTTTCCTGTGGCTGTATATGGGTTTAATGACAGTGCCCTGTGGTTGTATCTGACTTAATAGACAGTTTCCTGTGGCTGTATCTGACTTTCAGGACAGTTTCCTGTGGTTGTATCTGATTTTCAGGACAGTTCCCTGTTGTTGTGTCCGACTGTAATGACGGTTTCCTGTGGCTGTTTATCTGATTGTTATGACATTTTCCTGATGTTCAATCTGACTGTAGTGACAGGTTCCTGTGGCTGTATTTGACGTTAATAAGTTTACTGTGATTGTATATGACTGATAATGGTTTCCTGTAGTTATGTCAGACTTTAATGATATAATCCTGTGGCTGTATCTGACTGTGATGACAGTGTCATGTGATCGTATCTGACTTTAATGAGTTTTCTGTTCTTGTATTTGGCTGGAATGACAGTTTCTTGTTGTTGAATCTGACTGTTATGACAGGTTCCTGTGGCTGTATTTGACGATACAAACATTTTCTAAGCTTTTATTTGACTTTATTGAAAGTTTACTGTGATTGTATATGACTTCAATGAGAGTTTCCTGTTGTTAAATCTGACTGTAATAACAGTTTCCTGTTGTTGAATCTGACTGTATCTGACCTTAATAACAGTTTCTTAGCATGTATTTGACTTTATTGAGAGTTTACTGTGATTGTATATGACTTCTTGCAGTTCTGTCACACTTCAATGATAGTGTCCTGTGGCTGAATCTGACTGTGATGACAGTTTTCTCTGATGGTATCTGACTTTAATGAGTTTCCTGTTGCTGTCAGACTTTCGTGATAGTTTCCTGTGGCTGTATCTGACGTTAATGACAATTTCTAAGCTTGTATTTAATTTTATTGACAGCTAACTGTGATTGTATCTTACATTGATAACGGTTTTCTGTTG
This sequence comes from Pinctada fucata, assembly GCA_028142955.1. Lineage (NCBI taxonomy): Eukaryota > Metazoa > Mollusca > Bivalvia > Pterioida > Pteriidae > Pinctada > Pinctada fucata. The sequence goes on along the minus strand of AP027110.1, from coordinate 390,765 downwards.
TTGTATCTGACTTTATTGACAGTTTCCTGTGGTTGTATCACACTTTAATGATAGTGTCCTATGGCTGTATCTGGGTTGAATGACAGTTTCCTGTGGTTGTATCTGACTTTATTGACAGTTTCCTGTGGTTGTATCTGACTCTAATGATAGTTTTCTGTGGTTGTTTTTACTGACGGTTTCCTGTGGTTGTATCTGACCTTAATGATAATGTCCTGTGGTTGTATCTGACTGTAATGATAGTGTCCTGTGGTTGTATCTGACCTTAATGATAGTTTTCTGTGGTTGTATCTGACCTTAATGATAGTTTTCTGTGGTTGTATCTGACCTTAATGATAGTGTCCTGTGGCAGTATCCGACTGTGATGGCAGTTTTCTGTAATTGTATATGACTTTTGTAAGAGTTTCCTGTTGTTGTATCTGACTGTAATGACAGTTAATCGTAATTATATTTGACTTTATTCACAATTTGCTGTGGTTGTATCTGACTTTAATAACTGTTTAATGTACTTGTATCTGACTTTAATGATAGTCTCCTGTTGTTGTATCTGACTGTAATGATAGTTTACTGTGATTGTAACGATAGTTTCCCGTTCCTGTATCTGACTTTTATTACTGTTTCCTGTGATTGTATATGACTTTAATTATAGTTTCCTGTTGTTGTATCTGACTGTAATGACAGTTTCCTGTTGTTGTATCTGACTATAAGGACAATTTCCTGTTGTTGTATCTGACTTAAATGACAATTTCCTGTTGTTGTATCCGACTATAATGACAATTTCCTGTTGTTGTATCTGACTTTAATGATAGTTTCCTGTTGTTATATCTGACTATAATGACAATTTCCTGTTGTTGTATCTGACTTAAATTATAGTTTCCTGTTGTTGTATCTGACTATAATGACAATTTCCTGTTGTTGTCTCTGACTGTAATGGCAGTTTCCTGTAATTGTATCTGACTTTAATGATAGTTTCCTTTTGTTGTATCTGACTATAATGACAATTTCCTGTTGTTGTATCCGACTATAATGACAATTTCCTGTTGTTGTATCTGACTTTAATGATAGTTTCCTGTTGTTGTTTCTGACTATAATGACAACTTCCTGTTGTTGTATTTGACTTTAATGATTGTGTCCTGTTGTTGTATCTGACTATAATTACAACTTCCCGTTATTGTATCTGACTATAATGACAATTTCCTGTTGTTGTCTCTGACTTTAATGGTAGTTTCCTAAGATTGTATCTGACTTTCATGATAGTTTCCTTTTGTTGTATCTGACTATAATGACAATTTCCTGTTGTTGTATCTGACTTTAATGATAGTTTCCTGTTGTTGTATCTGGCTATAATGACAACTTCCAGTTGTTATATTTGACTTTAATGATAGTGTCCTGTTGTTGTATCTGACTATAATTACAACTTCCCGTTATTGTATCTGACTATAATGACAATTTCCTGTTGTTTGTCTGACTATAAGGACAATTTCATGTTGTTGTATCTGGCTATAATGACAATTTCCTGTTGTTGTATCTGACTATAATGACAATTTCCTGTTGTTGTATCTGACTATAATGACAATTTCCTGTTGTTGTATCTGACTATAATGACAATTTCATGTTGTTGTATCTGACTATAATTACAACTTCCCGTTATTGTATCTGACTATAAGGACAATTTCATGTTGTTGTATCTGACTATAAGGACAGTTTCATGTTGTTGTATCTGACTATAAGGACAATTTCATGTTGTTGTATCTGACTATAAGGACAATTTCATGTTGTTGTATCTGACTATAAGGACAATTTCATGTTGTTGTATCTGACTATAAGGACAATTTCATGTTGTTGTATCTGACTATAAGGACAGTTTCATGTTGTTGTATCTGACTATAAGGACAGTTTCCTGTTGTTGTATCTGACTATAAGGACAATTTCATGTTGTTGTATCTGACTATAAGAACAATTTCATGTTGTTGTATCTGACTATAAGGACAATTTCATGTTGTTGTATCTGACTATAAGGACAGTTTCATGTTGTTGTATCTGACTATAAGGACATTTTCATGTTGTTGTATCTGACTATAAGGACAGTTTCCTGTTGTTGTATCTGACTATAAGGACAATTTCATGTTGTTGTATCTGGCTATAATGACAACTTCCAGTTGTTATATTTGACTTTAATGATAGTGTCCTGTTGTTGTATCTGACTATAATTACAATTTCCTGTTGTTGTATCTGACTATAAGGACAATTTCATGTTGTTGTATCTGGCTATAATGACAATTTCCTGTTGTTGTATCTGACTATAATGACAATTTCCTGTTGTTGTATCTGACTATAATGACAATTTCCTGTTGTTGTATCTGACTATAATGACAATTTCCTGTTGTTGTATCTGACTATAATTACAACTTCCCGTTATTGTATCTGACTATAAGGACAATTTCATGTTGTTGTATCTGACTATCAGGACAATTTCATGTTGTTGTATCTGACTATAAGGACAGTTTCATGTTGTTGTATCTGACTATAAGGACAGTTTCATGTTGTTGTATCTGACTATAAGGACAGTTTCCTGTTGTTGTATCTGACTATAAGGACAATTTCATGTTGTTGTATCTGACTATAAGGACAATTTCATGTTGTTGTATCTGACTATAAGGACAGTTTCCTGTTGTTGTATCTGACTATAAGGACAATTTCATGTTGTTGTATCTGACTTTAATGACAGTTTCATGTGATTGTATCTGATTGTAATGATATTTTCCTGTGATTGTAATGACAGTTTCCTGTTCCTTTATCTGATTTAATTACTGTTTCCTGTGATTGTATATGAATTTCATGATAGTTTCCTGTTGTTGTATCTGACTTTCATGATAGTTTCCCGTTTCTGTATCTGACTTTATTGACAGTTTGTATTTATTTTACTTTATTTTTTTTCCATGTGCCGTTCTCTAAAATCAAATTATAGTTGCTCCATCATAACGACAGTAAACTGACCTAGAGACCCATATGAACCATGAAGATCTGTCTTAAGATCGAAAGATGCCAGCAAGTTCAGGTTAACTCCGATTTAACTTAAGGAAACTATCATTAAAGTCCAATACAACTACAGGAAACTGTCACAGAATCCAAACTGCAGCAGATAATGATGATAACTATATCGGACTTTGCTGAACTGTCATCCCTCTTTTCATATCATATTGTATCCGATAAAGACATCAAGTCGATAAAATATAATCTAGGCCTATAGCTACAAATTATAGGCATGGGTTTAACCTTAATTTTCTCCTAAATCGTCTAAAACGAACCTTGTGCAAGTTTGATACATGTACAAATTGTAGTTTTTAATGTAACATTCAATCGAAAAATCACTAGAATAATTAGGTCAAGTAAGACTGCACCACTGAAGACTTCATGTCTTGTTAGCAAATTAGAATGTAATATTAACATGCTTATTTGACATCAATTCCTGATTTGCATTTGATATTTAGAATGCATAAAAATACAACTCTTTTGGTCACGGCTCCAATAAGTATTTCTGGGGATGAATCCCCTTTATGATTCTTGCATCTCTGATCTCTGCATGTCGTTATATCCACTGTATAAAGTTTCATTGAAATCAACCAATTTGTTCACCAAAGCCCGAGGGCCATAATTCAGGCGTATTTTGTTATAAATCGTCCCCCTTTCTCCATGCAAATCTGCATTTCATGAGTGTTCCACTCGTAAATTTTAATCTAAATCCATCCCTAGTTTGAGGGGGGGGGGGCAATTGCGACGACAAAGATTAACATTCAAAATGCAAAAAATAAAATCAGGTCAAGTCCAAGTGCCATAATATAAGTGTTACTTTTTCGGCAACTATTCCCTTTCTTCGTTTCATGACATTTGAATGCATAAAAATCTAAGTTCATGTGTCATCACAATGGTATTTTTTTGTCGACAAATATCCCATGTACATGTCATTAATTGTGATCACATTCTGCTAGAGTTACCTCTCTTTGCCTATGAACAACGAATATTTCTGAAGTGTAATTTGATTATAAATTGACTTCATTTTCCTTTTTTATATACAAAGGACTCAAAATACACTATATATACAATATATAATTTTAATACCATGCACCAAAACGGATGTATAATATCAGCTCCCAGTTCCGTTACATATACAGGTTGTTAGAAAAAAATCTTCCCTTTTCCATGTTTTACGTACATGTATATATTTATCGATTTTTTTTCAAACTCATATGTTGAAACTATAACGAATTCCGAACTACGACATAAAATCATGAATTGCCGGCCTCCCCGGTAAACTAGCTCTTTTAAGGAATGCTGTCAAATGCGCTAGAATTAAGAACCTTGTCTTATCACCTACATGTAACAGACCCCCCCCCCTTTCCGCCCCCCAAGAACCTCATCTAGATGTAACAGACCGCCCCCCCCCCCTTTCCGCCCCCCAAGAACCTCATCTACATGTAACAGACCCCCCCTTTCCGCCCCCCCAAGAACCTCACCTACATGTAACAGACCGCCCCCCCCCCTTTCCGCCCCCCAAGAACCTCATCTACATGTAACAGACCCCTCCCCTTTCCACCCCCCATCCCCCCGAAAAAATAACCCCATAAAATTGTCTAGATCAGCCTACGACTCTAACTTTAAATGAAAACAGGAAAATATATTGAATGAAAAGAAATTAAATAAAACAAGACATCTCTGTATATTAGTAACATGTCGCCTGTCTATAACATAGCTATAACAAACTTTATTTATTATGCATATTTGGAAGGTAGCAGACAAATGTCATTTATCTATCATAATTATCTTTAACGACGACTTTGAAGGGTTACTTCCTGTAATTATGTCATCTTTTCATAATGTTTAATATAATTTTTAAACATGGTAACAACCCCACCAATAGATCCGCCCATGATCAATACAACATTAATACACAGTACATTAAGTTCATCGGTTTTCAGAAAACATAAAATGTCCGTTTCCTCAGATTTCTGAAAACTCGTCAACCTGGAAATAAACATCGCGTACAAAACATTATGTAGCCTAACACAGTGTACAGATATGGTGCTGGGAAATAACAGATAAAGAAAGCTTAATTTACAAACACAAATATTTTTTGTTTTATCATGTTTACTGGGAAATGTAGCATAACTTATCGTAAGAAATACTGATTGGAAAATAAATCATATTTAACAAGATCTTAGATATTGATTAATAAGTACTCACCTTTGCTTTCTTGTTCCACTCTGGTTTTTATTTTAAATTAAACATTTAAAATTAAACTGAATGAAATAAGAAATAATAAAAACTTACGTTGTAATAAACAAATCGAAACACAAACTGAAGAAAATAACAAATATTAACTACATAATCAGCCATATTGACCTTGATACTGTGTTGACTTATGATAATTATAATATTGTATTTATAATAAAACAAAACAACAAACTTACCTTATTATAAATCTGTGATACACAGAGGAGTTGATTTATTGTAAACTTACCTATTTAACAAGTCAGATTTAAGTTATAACAATATAATATTTATTGTGTGTCCTGTGTCAGTGGCCATACTCTGGTAAACTCTAACCAATCATAATCCCGTGTTACAGATAAATGTGGTGAGGAGTGTATAGTAGACACAGTATGTCTGTCTATGTTAGTGAATAACAGTGTAACATCAAACTGATGGTGAATATCAATAACAGACTGTAGCCACCTACCCCACCCTGATGATGTCATATTTACTCCCTCTAACCATACATCCTGTAACAATGTCATGCTTGGTGTAAGGCCCAGGTCCCTGTCACCCAGTGTCACGTCCTCCAGCCATAACCTCTGTAACCTGTCACACTGACACAGTACAGGACTAGGTACCGTGTTAGTGTTAGCTACTTTAACATCCACCAGACATAATGCCCTCAGTGACGGTCCACAGACCTTGTTTATAGTCCTATCTGTGTTATAACCATGAATATAGACCTTGGTCAGTGACCTTGTACGGTGTGGGTCACTGAGTAAGTTATTAACTACTGTGTTGGTTAGACCACGCTCTCCGTCAGTAGGTACAACCCATAAGTACAGTGACCTTATATATATATGGTGATCAGACAGGAGTTCCCTAGTCACCCTCACTGTCTCTATGTCACTGTTAGAATCAACATAAACATCTGATACATGGAATGTCACTGGGCTGTCTGTCACTGGGCTGTCTGTCTGTCCGTACTCTAACTCCCTGAGCCAACTTACCTGTAGTTTGTACAGTTCTCTCACTGTATTATCGTTACCTCCCCATAGTGATTCTCTGTATTTACAGATCTCTGTGTCACTGTCTGCCACACTTACAACACGCTGTGATATAACACTACCCAAACACGGACACATACCACATATAAACATAATAACATTAGATAACTCCATAATGACCTTGATATCACACAGATGTTTACAGAATAAATCACTCACCTCTTTGTTGGTGACGATGTAAATAGCAGCCAGGAATTCCTGTACAGATTTGTGGAAGAAATGAACACTTACATTCTTTGTTGTAATACCATGGGCTTCCTTCTCACTAATCAAACCTACATCAAGGACGAACTGTAATTCTTTTTTGCCTATTTCTTTCTCTAGTTTTCTTTTCTGAAATTCTAAACTTTCTTTGTTAGATAATAATCCATTGTATGCTACTTTTCCCAACTTCAGTAATATAGAAATGTTGGCCACAATATTTTCCTTTTCTAATAGTGTTTCAGGGAGACTATATTTGGTCTCTTTGTTTTCTGTGATTTGATATTTTATTTTTGCCAGAGCTCGTTCTATTAACATATCTGTTAATTCAGAATAAAAACTTGTCATAGAATCCCTTGTTTGTCTCCCCTCATACCATATCTGTACACAAACAACAGCTAATAAAGGAATCTTTACAAATGATTTTACAGTCTTGTTTTGCAGTTTACTTTTAATTCTTGTACATTTTGCCTCAAATTCAGCAGTTTCTGGCTTCATTTCATAATAATGTACGAGTACTTTTTCTATAACTGATTCGATACCTGCGTCGTCCAGTCCCAGTATTTCAATCACTCTATCTTCGCTGTTTACTCCCTCTACTTCAGAAAACTTCCATGGCCGCATGGTGGTGAAGATAACACATTTTGACATGTTATCTATGTTAGGCATTCCTTTATACTTGAGACGATCTATGACGGACTGATCGGGCTTCCACTCGTCTAAGCCGTCCATCATTATAAAACACCGGTATTTCTTGCTAGATAACACGTGTTTGGCTGTTGCTTGGAGATCAGGATCAGATCCTAGAATGTCCTGACAAATCATGTCTGTGACATCAGCTCGTGACGGATCAACATGACGTAATGGTATATGGAAGACGAAGTCAAACTGACTGAGAGCGTTTTCCCATTTGTTTAGCGGTCTTCCACTCATACCTGGCTGTTGAGAATTGCACCACGTTTTAAGGAACCACTTACAGTACGTAGTTTTGCCGTGAGCGGCTTTCCCTAACATAAACACACGGGGGACCGGCTTACCGTTTTTAGTCAGCATATCCTCGGGACTTTTCACTTCTTTCCCTTCTTGCTGTTCCTCGCGCTGCGCTGACTTTTTCCCCTTACGGTTCTCCTTGACATCCTCCCTGATAACAACTGACGAGAACAGGTGTTCTATAGGTAACTTATCCCCGTCCGTTGTTACCGGTGACAGGGGGATCTCTCGTGTCTCCTTGTTATTCCTCTCAATAAGCTTCTGTTTTAATACACTCACGTCAGGCTCCACATCTACAAAGATAAAAAATACCAATTTTGATGATTATTTTTTACAAAGACAAGAAAAGGACTTAGCTATCACCTAATTAGGATATACTATTACCTAATTAAGAGATACTATTACCTAAGTAGGACATACTATCACCTAATTAGGAGTTTCTATCACCTAATTAGGAGATAGTATGTCCTATTTATGTGATAGTATCTCCTTATTAGGTGATAGCTAAGTCCTAATTATGTGAAAGTATGTCCTAATTATGAGATGGTTAAAACCTAATTAGGTGATAGCTTAGTCCTAATTAGGTGATAGTATCTCCTAATTATCTCCTAATTAGGTGATAGCTAAGTCCTAATTAGGTGATAGTATCTCTTAATTAGGTGATAGTATCTCCTTATTAGGTGATAGTATCTCGTACTTAGGACATAAAAAATTCAGAAGGTGGCATTAGGTGATAGCTAAGTCCTAAGTGATGGTATGTCCTAATTAGGAAATAGCTCAGACCTAATTAGACCAAATAAGGTGATAGTTTCTCCTAATTAGGTGATAGCTAAGTCCTTATTAGGTGACAGTATCTCCTAATTAGGTAATACAAACTCCTATTAGGTAATAGCTAAGTCCTAATTAGGAGAAAGCTAAGACCTAATTAGACCTACTTAGGTGATAGTATCTCCTAATTAGGTGATAGCTAAGTCCTAATTAGTTGATAATATCTCCTTATTAAGTGATACTTACTCCTAATTAGGTGACAGCTAAGTCCTAATTAGGTGAAAGTTTCTCCTAATTAGGAGATACAAAAAATCAGAATGTGTCATGCGGCATTAGGACGCTTCTTTAATATTTCTCTAGATTAATAATTTTATTTCTTAGTGTCTGTATAACGCCTATATAAACGCACGGAGCGAGACTTCATCTATCACCTTCTATAACGTCACTAACATCGAGCGCTGCTACGTTAGGCTTGTTTAAATATTACTTCGCCAGTTTTGAACTTCAAAACCAATAATGCTAAAATGACGTCAGTTGCAAAATAAACTAGTTTATTTAAAAGTAATTTAATTAAATTATAAGGAATGACAGAGAGTTTCTTCTGTCTGTCGACATAGACAAAAACCGATGTACAAACAAAATGTAATTCGCTTCGCGGATTGTATAGTTTTTGCATCAGATTTTCAATAGACAGAAACATTATTACACTCATTTCTTCTCGTGTATTATATCATTTGCGTAACACGTGGTATATGACCGTGAATATAGAGCTCCTTACAGTGATTATTCTCCAAAGTTTCCCAGTCAGTGCAGAAATATGACTTGCATTACTATGATTTGACTATATTTAAACACACCTTGATCAACCTTCTACTGTCCGCATGGCTCACTTCGGAAAGTGGATAAACGCGAGTTTGGTAATTTTGTCATGGAAAGATTAAGATAAAATATATATAACTGAATATATCTCGCTTAGTCGTAAATTTTGGTATATGTTACATGGTCGAGGGTTTATGCAATCAAATTCTACAGATAATATAAATTTTAGATGGGACGTTTTCTGTGTTAAGTGTCAGCCTGACGTCGCCGAGTTTTACATTGAGCCTATGGAGAGAGTCACGACGTCGTGGGAAAAATTAGCATGGGAAATAGCCCATCTAAAATTTGTTTTGTCTATTGATTGTGTGCACTGATTCTCATATAACTTATACCAAAATTTACAACTAAGCGAGATATACTGAATGATATCAATTTTATTTAAAGGTTTACATGATGAAATAGTAAAAGTCGCGTTTATCCAGTTTCCGAAGTGAACCGCGCGGACAGTAGATGCATTTGCAGATTAACAAGGGGGGGGGGGTCCTTTTCTTTATGGAATTATCTGACATAAGAATACTGATATTTAATCTATTCTAAAAAGTTTTTAGGGAGCAACCATTTCGTTTTTAGGAGGGGGGGGGGGGGGGGGGGCAGAACGATTTTTGCCAGCCGGAATTTTTTCAGCCAATTTAAGAGCCGGAGAGTATTTTTCGCCGACCCTATTTTTTTTTTAATTTCCCAATGTTTGAAATTACTCTTAAAGTTTAAATGATAATTGCGTCAATTCTAGAAAGTTTTTACACATTTACAATTTGCAAATTTGGCCTGACAGTGACAAATATATTTGAAATATATTTGTCACTGTCAGGCAAGGGTTTTTTTTCCTTGTTTTGGGGCCGAAGTTCGGCCCCTTCCCAATTCCAAATTTCCTCTATTTATCCCAAAAAAATCACACTGAAATTCCCAAAGAGGAATTATGAAAAACCACATGAGAAAATAAGAATCAAAACCTGGAAGTCAGCACAAAATGTAATATTTCTAAGTGCATTTTGAAGTTTTTTGTTCATCCCTTGTTAATTTCAAGCAAATCAATGGATTGGCAGTGTTGATAAATGATTAGTCTTTGTTGAGAAATTGTATAAAACTTTCCCAATTTCAGCAAAATGTCGCAAATTTTCCCAAATGGGACAGGCACAGGCACCTTCCCAAAAATAAAAAACCCCCCTGATTTCTGAAATGAAAGCAATCGATTCGTATATATATATACTTTGCAAGGTTTCAAGGTAAGAGCGATCAATTTGATATTTACAATAAAAATAAGATATATCTCCCTTAAAACAATCCAGCAGGTCTCCTTTTTAATTGGTTATGGAAGATTATTTTGAGTTAATTTGATTTGCAGAATTTAGAATCTGCATAATCATATTAATACTTAGTAACAAATACACCCCCCCCCCCCCTCTCCAACTTGTTAAAAGTTACCCATCACGTACATGTAAATTACTTACCCTAGTAAATTACTTAGTTCTACACTAATTTATTTTACTTCAATCAAGCCCCGCAATATCACGCTTCATGGGTCAGGATTTAGAATGTCCACCAAACGACAATCAAACGTCATGTCTCTTCTGTAAATATTGATTCTGCCAAGAACGAAACTGACAACTGCGTGGAACTAACGATTTCAGAAAACCACATATAAACCGGGGGTATAGAGGGACCTAAAGGGAATTTCGAAAAAAAAACGTATTTTCCAGTCACTCTAAATTACGTGCATGTTGTTGACATCTCAGTGCGCTAAGGTACTGAACTGAACTGAACTGAATTTATTACTCTTCACCTTTGCAAAGCAATGATACACAGATAAACATACATGTATATACAAGATATTACAATAAAAATGAAGTGTGGCATGCGTGAACATAAACGGCATTTTTTATTATCAAAATATGGATACGATAATACAAACAAATAAAGATACTTAATTCAAAGGAGCAACTATATGAGAGTCAATGATGAAGTTGATTTAGTTTGAATTTCAATTTGAATTTGAATTTTAATTAGGGGAGCATTTATAAGAGATTTATTTTTCCAATAAATACACAAAGTTTTCTGAGGGAAGACTGTTTCTTGGAAGACAATACTTCTTAATAACTAATTATATTTCTATTTCTAATATTTTTATTTTACAAACATTTTTTTTTCGTTCTTCAGTTAATGTACTGCAATTTAGAATATAATGAAATTCATCTCCAATATAGTTTAAATTACATTTTTGACAAATTCTGTTTTCGCGAGGTATATTTTCCTAACGTCCTATTTCAATAGGTAAATGAGTATTACAAGTGCGAAATTTACAGAAAGTTATGGCATCTTTTTTTGTTAGTATATCTAAATAATTTTCAAATTTTAATTCATGTTTATAAATTCTGTAATTAAGTGCTTTAGGTGAGTTGTCTAAGTTAGAGTAACAGGTTTGTTTAAATTGATCAATTAGAGCAAGTTTAACTTGTGCCTTTATCCATTTAAAGTAATTGATTTTGCCATCAGCCACAATTATTCAAAATATTTCGTACATTTTGTATCCAGCAAAATTTTACATTGTCTTCATTCATATTATGACTTAGTTTGTATAGCAAATGAGCTATTTTTGTCTCTTTACCAGTAATTAATTTAGCCCAATATGAAATGATATGAGTTTGTATTTTAATGTGTAGAGGATGTCGACCACGCTCACCGTATGCCATGAAATCAGGAATGGATTGTTTTAAATGAAGCAAAAGTTTACAAAATTTTAGATGAATTCGTTCTATTTTAGAAACATTGGCAAACCCCCTCACTTCGCATCCGTAGAATAATATAGGCTGCACTATTTCATCGCAGAGGTCTAATTGACATTTAATTGAAAGGCTTTGCATTCGGCCTTTTTTTAACACATCATATAGAGCTTTTGTTGCATTTGATATTTGTTCTGCTTAGCTTTTTCAAATGAACCTGTTTTATCATGTTTATTTAAGATTAGTCCTAAGTAATAGACCCTTTCACGCAAACGAAGCGCCATCTTGCGGAGCATGCGCATTGAACGCACTGAGTGGATACTGAATGTAGGCGAGAGCAATGTACAATAAAATACGTCCTGTTAATGAAGCCAAAATCCTTTTCCCCTGTATCCTTTTCTATGTCTTTATTTGAATTTGAGCTCAGACTCCCTTGTCAAGTTTTCAAATGTCGTATTTATAGCATCGAGTCGTTCTAAACAAAGACCACCAGTGGCGGATTCAGCCGGGGGGGGGGGGGGGGGGGGGCACGGGGCACGTGCCCCCCGGCAGTGCCCAAAGAAGGGGCACTTATGACATGCTTTTTGAAGCTCTAAACTACTGTTTCTGTAATAAATCTATGAAACTTGTCAGAAATAGCCCCAAAACACCCCAGAAACCACCGATTTGAGTAAATTTTCCAAAAATTTCTCGGGGATAGATAGTCATGTCCATTGTCTGTACGTGGACGTACACACGTTTCGGAGACAACCTACATTGAATCATGATCATATCGAATTTTCTTTATCTGAGGGATGAATTGGGAACTTTATATCCTATGCAAGGCATATTTAACACACATATTTCTTGACCAAATCTTCGATACAACCTCCTATAAACTTACATTTTTTAAACTCTAAATTTGAGGTCGTGATCAATCTTTTTAAAATGAACAAATGAAATTGTTTTGGCCAGATTTAAACCGGCTGCCTAAAAGAATTTTGAAAAGATAAAAATGCATGTTTTTCTTTACTTTTAGAATCGAAGTTATCATGATTACATTTTTGGTTAAGTCCCCAGGTAAATCAGAAACATAATCATGATAGAACTGCCAAGAAATAATTAAACCTTTCAATCTGGACGATGCAGGGAATGGGGCACCCGTGATCTCTAGTTTGTCAAGGAAATTTTTCATTTACAAGGGATTTTTTTAGGGTCCGTATGGGGCCGAAATTCGGTATAAAGGGGTACTTTTCTCCAATTTTAGACCTTAAAATTCCCAATTCACTCTTTTCTCCAAAACGAGAAATTCATTTCCAATTTACGTATCATTAACTGAAAGGGAAACGAAAGTAGAACAAACATGCTCTAGGAGGGATTAAAAATATAGACAATTGATATGATAAAGGATAATTTGCATGAATATATTTTTTGTTGTTTGAAATTTATTTCCCATTTAGGTTAAAATGTTGCAAATTTCCCAATTTCATCGGCCCAGGCCCCTGACATCAGGGGCTAGAAAAAAACCCTGTAATTACTTATTTTCTTTACATTTATACAAATATTAACAAACAAGCACGGATCGAGAGTGGTTTGGGGGGTCAAGTTCTGCCTGGAATTTGCATAAAATGCTGATTTTTCCTAGTTTTACGAGAATGTATGGCTGGATACCCCTCCCTCCCATGGGCTGACCTATCTGCCCTTTCAAAACTTCTCCTGATCCGCCCGTTTCTTTAGGAAATCCTGAACATGTTGACTTCTGCATGCCGTGCAAGAACTATGTACAGCATCAGAAAATTTCGAAAATTTTCAAATATATTCTATATTAATAATAATTATTGTTACTGACATTGACTGAATCATGCGCGCCAAATCCCTTCTAAATTCAGTTCAAATACGCTTCAGTTCAGATGCCACCAAATTGCTTCATTTTTTCAAAATTTTCTCGGGGGAGGCCCCCCGAACCCCCACCAATGGGAGGGGGAAACCCCCTCCCATACCCTCCCCCACTCGGCCCTTCGGGCCTCGCAAGTCATTTCCATAAAAATTGTATGTGCCCCCCCCCCCCCGGCAATTGGGGTTCTGGATCCGCCCCTGACCACAGGAGAAACCAGAAATCCAAAAGCGCATCATGTGACATCGAAAATATATATGCTGAAATGTTTGGTATTTCAAAGTTTGTGGGTCCTATTCGTTTCCAATATTTTTTTCTCTCATTTTTTCTCTTTTTCCCGTTACATTTTTCTTTATTTTATATATATATATATTTGGTCTTGAACTGAGATGCCAAATGATCAAGACTGAGCCATTTCATGGATTTTATAGACTTTTTTTCTATCGTGATTCGTATGTTGTCTATGCGTAAAATTAAAGATACATGGGCCTATAGAATAATAATAAATAAATAAAGAGCTGTTCAAATATGTGCAAAATCGCAATGATTGAGTGCAGTTTTTCACATACATGTATTAGAGTAGCTCAACGTTTCTCCCAATAAATTTGAGGGCAATATCAATGATCGTTTTGTTTTTTTACGAGAGCCAAGATGCAATGACCAATATTGCTATTGATCTTTCTTTCTTTAGTTTCGATCTACCTACACCCCCTTCCCGCCAATAAATCATATAAGGAAAGAAGAAAAAGGGAAACAATATACAGTAAACGGAGTTGATTAACTAAGGGGGTGGACAGGGTGAAAGGTAGGAAGAGGTAAGCGGTGGGAGGGTGGGAGAGGTACCCCTTTCCGCCCCCATTACTAATATATCGATACTTTTAAAACATGTTGCTTTAAAATGTAACATTAGTGGATTCAGCCGCCGTAGGGGGAGGGGAAAGTGCCCAAAGAAAATGATTGTGAATTTTTTTTTAGAACGAAATCAGTGAAATCAATTAGTCAGAATAGCCAAAGAACGATCGAGAAACTTGCCAGATTTAGGCAAAACAACAAAGGAATCGGGTCGCATTTCGGCTACTTATTACAATATTGCTTAATTGACAATCTTAGTATTATCAACATGATTAAGAGAAGGATGGAAATAACACACAAAAGATTTTCTCAAGAATGTATGTTTTTTTTTTTCGACATTACAGATAACAATCTCTGTGCTGTTACAGGGAATGAGGTACCCGGCGTGACCTCGTGTTGTTCATCTACTTATTCTTTTTTCATTAACACTTAAAAGCGGGGATCTAGCCTGAGGGTTAGAATGGACCATCTCCAGCATGGAATATGCAAAAATGCTCTATTTACGTAAACACGTGTATTTTTTTCTTCAAAATCATGGACCAAAATCCCCCCTTAAATGACTAGACCTACTCGCCCTCGTCATAACTTAATTTTCTTGGTCCGCCAACTTCCCAGGGGAAACTAGAAGTTGTTGAAAGAAAATAAGAAAATGTCCAAATTGATAAAGATTTAATATACAACATTGTTTACTGGCACTGAATCATGTGACTATATAGGAAGTTCAAACACGCATAATTTTTATCTAAATGTGGGAGACCCCGAACCTTCTGCCTCCCATAGCCACCCCTTCGGCCCTTGAACCGTTTCTTTCGGCCTCGCAAGTCATCCCAACCTAAAAGTGTATGTGAACCCCCCCCCCCCCCACCCCCACCCCCCCCTTTTCCCAATTCGTTGGAGCTTTGTAACATTCGATTGAAATGTATGTTTACTCTTCTCATGCAAATTGACGGGACAGAAAGAAGAATCATTTTTGCCCCAAACAGTGGCAGATTAAGGGATGCGGGATCGACCCAATTTCTTACCCAAAACTCTTAATTTTGGCCAATTTTTGGTTAATATCGGGAAACACACCCCACAGTGCTCTCAAGGAGTGATATACTAACCGCATAGATATTTATGGGAAATATATTAATATATAATGAAAGTGACATACATGCAACAATCGATGTGATAAAAATAAATTGTTGAAACACAAAATGCCCCCGTCGGCATCTTTGTCAATATGAACACCATTTTGTGTTGAGAAGGACAAACTCAGTGGGAAGAGGAAGTGTTAAAATGCTTTAAAAGTAGGTCAAAGGTCAATGTCACGAGGGAATAAAGATGATTATCAATATAAAGGATTTATCTCAAGGAATGCATATATGTGAAATGTGACAGCTCTATCTCTTACCATTCTTAAGTTTTGACCAGTGTTAAAATTTTATCAAAAGTAGGTCAATGGCCACAGTCAAGGTCACAAGGTAAATAATATTAGTATCAATGGAAAGGTCTTCTCACAAGGAATACA